>JAZGTI010000099.1:0-93832 GCA_036877585.1 Botia kubotai | reverse complement strand
AAAAAAACATCAGCCATGTCACAATTAAACTAAATTAGATCAAAATGGACAGCTTCCCTCTGCAGAAGCCTTGTGGCACAGCATTGGTGCCTGAACAATTAAGTGGATATGACAAGTATTCTGTCAAATACTGAAAGCCTAAGGTTATTTAAGAATGCCATCTGTTGTCTCTCAAGGTTCTGCGTATTAAAAAACACATAATTGAATTAAAAGAAGGAAATAAAGTCAAACCTCTCTAATTTAAGAAAAATGTGAATGTTTTTGATCTAAGAAAGCATAAAATGAAACATTTAGCCAACATAAATTAATGTCAACTCTTCCGATAAATGGTCTTTCTGATATGCAGATACTTATGTTCTTACTGTTACCAGGAAAATACAGTTAAGATAGGAAGGGTACAGTAGTCGCCTATAGGCTGCAGATATGACTCAGATATAAATCACAGAAGATCAGCACAGAATTTACAAACGTGCCTAAACTGGTCTCCTCACCTCTGCTGACACGTCAAACACAAACTGACAGAAACACATTGCATGCACATTCACCCTGCTACGGCATCTGAAATACTACACAATATGCTCTATTAAGACACAAAATGGTTGGTGCCATATCAAAATTCTGCACTGCTGTGTTCATAAACAGAGTTAATTACCAGTGTAAATACCCAGTTAGTTAACTAATTTTTACCTGTAAAAGGGAGAACCAGGAGTCTAAGTTATGCCTACTGAAGTGAAGACTTGAAAAATTGTGACAGCAAGCCACAGCAGCTACCGAGCAGTTACTGAATCTAACAAAAAGGACTCAAGAGTTAAAGCTGTTGACCAATAAAGTGTTGATAAAACAAACATAATTTACAGGCTATTAATAACACAGCATTCAACAGACAGAGGTGGCACATAAACAATTATACCAAACTTAAATAATAAAAAAAGATTTCAATACTTCACAATACTTCAATTCACAACGTATGAGTATATAATTTGCTTCACGTTTGTTTGTAATATTCAACTGTGGATAATAAGGTGCCACATTTACCATTATGAAGTACAGGCATTTGGATGATGCTGTGTAGTACCTTTGCATAATGTCCAGTACGCATTGCCTAATGAGTTCACACACTGCTATCAAGCTATTACCATGCAAATGACTTATTATATCACCAGCCACATGTGGTAATGCTTGATGCACTGGGGTGGGTGTGAGCCTTCAGGTTTGAGTGGATATCAACTGTGCAACTGAATGAATAAAATATTATGCCCGTCACTCAGGTAAACTACAGTTTAAATCACAAGCTTGCTGCAGGCTTGTTCACTAAAAGGTCAACCGTTTCACACTGCATGCACGTGAAGTAATTTACCAACATTACCAGTGTGAATCATGGGTTGACAACCTGTTACCCACTGGTAGATGCCATAACTACACTATTTAAACCGAAACAGCATTCTCTATTCAAAGCAACATATAAATCAGAAATATTACATTATATTATAGATGTTTTAACAGGGCTTTTGTTTGCGGCCATTTTACATCATAGCTCAGGTTAGTTGCTAGTGAAGAAGTTTCTCTGCATGTTCTTGGGGTGCCATCAACCACTCAGTGTTGTAATGACATCACTTTCCTGCAGCTCAGTTGATTGGCTCAAAAAAACCTGAATGTGATTATGGAACGACTGCAGCTTTTAAAGCACATACTTCAGGGGGGGTGTTCTTGGAATATTGACTTATCTATTGACTTATTTGTTTACATGCAACTTTTAAAAAAAAATTAATCCTCCAATTCTGATTAGGTCTGAAGCCAGTCGAGGTCACCTTCTGCTGTGAGCCAGACAGTCTAGTCAGTGTCTGCATTACAAAGCTTTGCAGTAACTGCTTTCTCAGCCACAGCTGGTAGGAAACAACAATGCAGCTTTTGATATCACTAACAGGAATGGTGACCGGCTAATACCAAAAACACGGTATATTATTAAGAAGCAGCATTTAGGTTATACTTAATAATTACAGTAGTAATAATTACTACCTAATTATGATTAAAAAAATCATATTGTGCCGTTACAGCAATACAGGTTTGATTTAGGAGGCATTCAGTGGCAACTGATAGGGAATCTTATAGGGCAAATAATATATGATTGGGAAAGTTTATTGTCATTCATTATTCATTAGTTGGTATGGCAATAAGATTCTGAGTTAAACAAGAGGTCTGTTGTCATACTGCCTCTTGTAATTCAATTGCAAAATGGTCCTTTTATGCCGGAGTCCACACATTACCAATTGTTGACCACAACTCAACAGCTTTAAGTGCTCAGTAATGCATTTAGTGTTTAAAATATATGTGTGCGGGGGCTGAAAATGTCAAACAAGGCCATTTTATGGTTAAAAATATGGTATGCTTAACTGCCAAGCTTGTCTAAGGAAGGTAACAACAGGACAGCTAGTCACTATCTTTGTGGATTTATGGTTAGAATTCAAGACAAAGAGAGGTAACAGGTTTCAAGTCAGGTACATAAAATACAAAGACCAGGAGGATTAATTAGTGTTTGTTATGGCCAAGTCAAGCTAATTATAGTTATTTATTCTCAAAGTTTTAGGTCACATTTAAGATAACTACTAGCCCAACATTTAAGCATTTAAGCAAATATTTTATGAACAGATGACTAAGTTTAAAGGGTGCCAGTGCAGCTGAATGACCAAAATGTAAACACTGAAACTTGTCTGTTTATGGTGTGGAAATATCAGCAAGTAGCATCACTTGGAAGCGTAGTTTTGCTTGTTATGACTAACACACTTATCTAATCTTTGTACAATTTACCATTTTATATGGTGAAATTACATAATATTATACCACATTCAGCACATAGGCCATTATTGTTACTATTTTGTCATAGAGCAAACCCATCACAAGTTAGTGATACAGTATATAAGTGCACAAAAATGTCCTCTCAAGCAAATGCACAAGAGCGCTTGGCATTCTACAGAGGACACTAGATAGAGAGCAAAAATAGTCATAGGCTTCAAATGCATCAAATCCAACATTAGATAACACACTCATCAGATAAGGACTCTTCCCTAATGTAAACAGACCACTGCAATCCCATACATAAGTCCTTCTCTGAAGTGTAGGGGCCTATATACTGTACATATCCTTAAATGCTTTAAACTTTGCTTAAATGCTTAAAGCATTAAATGCTTTGTTACTGTTTAAAGTAACAAATAACATTAGCACATCTAAATTATCAATTTATTTATCAATGAATACTATACAAACTGCATGTAAGCATTGGACTTATAAATGTCAGGTGGGGGNTACCAGAGTAACTGCACTAAAATGAGTAAATGTCATGTAGCAACAAAGCGTTATCAAACCTAATTACTTGTGAGGACTAACAAAATCAAAAGTCACACCAAGATAAACCCACTTCCTTTACAGCATATTACATTTTGACCAGAAGAGTTTGATGCCACCAGCTGAACTGTATAGCTCAATAAAACCGCACACATATTAGCATGCTCTTTTTCCATAATCAAAATTTGGACTTTCAGATTTTATTTTAAGGTCTATTAATATGTTTTCGAGACAAATATAAGACACTCACTATACAAAATATCAAGGCACTGTATGCCTGTTTTACAAAAATATCAATGCATACATCGATCAAAACCACCAACACACTGCCTTCACAACCATTATCTAGATGTTCTGAAAGTATCTACAGCCTGCTACTGTGTAGAAGACCACCGGCTAGTTTTGACAACTCAGGGAAGACCACTTCATCCCTTTGTGAAAACTACACAATGTGCACGCACGCAAAATCGCTATAAGTAAAAGCTACACGAATGTTCGTTAAGGGTTCATGTCAAACACCACAAGCTGACAAACCGGCATTTATTTATCAAACTGCAGTTAATTAATGACAATTCAACGCATTTGCTTTGAAGGGCCAAGCTTTACTTAGGCAGCATTTCAGTGCATCACAGGCGCGTGCAGCATTTTTTGTACACAATGATGCAAAACGTTGCACGCACTTATAATGGCCAAAATTGCGCTGTACGTTACGCTGTTAGCAGCTCAAGGTTTTGAGACAGAGCCCATCCTAATGTGACAGTAACCTAAGCAAAAAATATAGTAAACAGCCATCATAGAAATCACCGGTAAACAAATCTATCTGATCAGAACAGTACATCCAGGAAGAAAGTAGAGTTCACCGTTATAGCTGAAATGTAAACAATGGAGCACTGCCAAATACATAAAAGGTGTGATCATACAATATATATCAAGCTGGCTGATATATACACATAGTTTTAAAGGACAAACGCTACAGAAATTACCTTTCAAGTCGATGTAGAACATATGTAGATACAAAGAACGCAGATAAAAGAGCATTTTAGTTTAGGTCAGATACATGTTTATTTTACCTTATATTTTCATGAAGTTTTGCAGGCAAATATGAAAATCAGCTGATCCGTTGTGAAGACGCCATTAGTCTGAGCATTTCCTACTGCTGTGCTGTAAAGACACAGTGCGTCTGTATCTATATATGTATGTCTCTCCAAAGCGAAAGCTCAACACTAGCGCCCTCTTTGGGTGCAATACACAAGTTGAACCTTACAACTTGAATCTATCTATCTATTTTGACTGTCTGTCACAAAGTCTGGTTCCAGTACCTTTATTTTAAAATGGGTTAAATGTGTTAAATATACCTGCTCTTTAAACCATTGAAACAATTATATATAAAAAACAGCCAACAAGACGTTAACAAGAAAATTATTTATTTTTCTTATATATTAAATATTATACTGTCATTTAATTAAATTAATCCAATAGTAACACAGGAATTCACATAAGAATTAAATTTCTTCTATGAGCTGTTTCAAATTCCATAGTCCATAAACAAAAGTACAGATAAAGAGGAGTATAACAGCTAACAGCTGAAAGATTATGCATAAAATATAAATACAAACAAATATAAAAATATGTTTTATTTATGTATATCTTATACAGAAGAATAATGCCTAAGTTCTTATTTATTTCAAATACTTTAATGTAGGAGAGTCTCCTAATTTATATGGACATTTACACATCAATCCAACTATTTGATCTATTTAGCTGTTTTTTTAAACCTTTTAAATGTAACATTTAATATTAAAATACATTTTTTGGTAGCATTTTTTAAAACAGTCACCAGTCCAGTATCATATCTGCTTTGCTCCATACATATTTTCCCCCTCTTATAAGAAACATTTTCTCATCGAAACCACTGAACTTGATGGCCTCTTCCACACCGACATCCAGAATGGACTTTGATGGATCTTTTCTTCCCTCTCTACAATCCAGGAAACGCATCTGCAGAAACAAATTATGATGATTTACTCATTCTTATGATATCAGCATAAATAATAAGAGATCAAAGATTATCCAGTGACAAAAAAACTAAATGTAAAGCCTGAAATGAAAGAAAATAGGAGGTAAATTACTGTGGGCCTTATTATATTCCTATTTGTAATCTCTCTGTTACTGATATGATGACATAATGCAAAGGAATAATGTACAGAGTGATAATAGTCTAATATAATATAAAGAAATTATTTAGGCTGTAATGATAGCTTAATCTAATATAAAAGAAATCCTTTACACAGTAATTAAAAATCAACTTAATAGATGCTAAGACATGTATATGACATAACTTACATATTCATCAAGAATCAGATAGGAGTCTCTCATCTGCACAGGAAAACAGACGTGGAAATAAACAGTTTATATCAAAATAATAGAGTGCTTTATATTCAGCCCTTAGCTCAGAATAGAGTGGTGAAAAATATGGTGAAAACTTTTTGAATGTACAACAGATTATTTGGTATGATTTGAAACTGTACAGTATGTTTGCTTGCTGCATTAAAACCATGTTACTTCCGGATAGTAAGCTACTTTAAAATGCTGATTTAAATTAAAAATTGAGACAGGGTATGAGTTTGTTTTTTCATCATTACCTTTTGATTAGACTCTGGAACCAGACACTCAATGCTCTGGTGGCGATCCAGGAAGTCTTGGAATTGCTGATCGCTGATGACAAATTTCTCTGCCTCACGGAGACTGTTCTCCCCAACATTCTCACCTTCAATTAGCAGACACTGGAAGACCTGTGTGCACATTACATTACAATACATTACATTTATGCATTTGGCAGACACTTTTATCTATTTTGTTAATAGATGCATTCACTCGGAATTGAATCTGTCACTTTGGCTTTGCTAACGTCATGCTCTACTAGTTGAGCTTGAAGAAAGCTTCTATTCATATGATCAGCAGCCTACACCATTAGTTGTATTTGAACTGTAGTAAACTAAGCAAACTTACCTTCCATCGCACCGGGTTCAGAGCGCTGATGTGCTCTCCCATATCCTCTTCTACATTAAAGGTGTTGATAACTGAGTTGATTTTGAATGCCACCTTATACTCTCGGCACCAGTTATGAATTTTATGCAGACTGTCCAAATGACTCTTCCCTCCCTGACCTCGACCTATGGCTTTGTTGGTGTCTTCATAAAAGCTGTCACAAGAAACGGCCAGAATGTCCAAATATTCACCTGTGAAAGATGAGAGAGAAATTAAGCAGTTACATAAGCACAGTGGCTAATACAACAGTTGTAACCCAGTGTTCTTTGAAGAACTATTAGAGTTATGTAATTGAGGACAGAACTATAAATCTGATGTCCTTATGCTGTATTCAAACATATTATTAAAGATTTTATATGCAAGTTACAAAGATGTGCTTGGCGTTTTAGATGAAGCTCAGCTTTAGGAAAAATTTAAGGGAGCACACATGTGAAAAGCTTATTGAGTACCAGGACAATGACTGCTGTCATCAAAAACAAGAGGGGACCAACAAAATATTAATAAATGATTACACTGTAGTCAATGTACTTTATATGTTCTGTGTGATTTTTGTTTTTCTATGCATTTTTTAATAAAACCCACATTTCAAGATACATTTTTNACAACTAAAAAAAAAAAAATTAAATTTTTTTTTTTTTTTTACATATTCCTCATATTTGGGAGGTTTAATTAAACTTAATAGCCATAATATTGCCGAAATGTGCCTGGACACCACGACTGTCAAATAAACTATAATTTGCTGCCCCCTGCTGGTCATGAATTGAATGGTTCTCACCGTATTTCTGAAACCAGCTTTCCTTGATCATGCTCCCATTACTAACGATGCTGACGCTCGGCAGCTCCAGCTCCTGTTTGCAGTATCGCACCAACTCTCCCAGGAAATTTCCTCTCTGATGCAGGAAAGGCTCCCCACCCGAAAAGTTGATCTTTTCCATTCCTAAAACAGACAATCGATAATATAACCAATGTTGAAATAAGGGACATGCTGATACATGACGTTAGATACACTATGTGAGATGTTAGATTACCTGCTTCCTTCAGAAGTCGTAAGCCTCGCTTTGCCTCTTCAATAGGCAAGACGAACGAGGTCTTGGCAGTGTGGAAGCAAAAGCCGCATTTGTAATTGCACTGCCGGGTAAAATGGTAATTCACGCTGCTTGGAGTAGTCAGCTGAGAGCTCTCTTTATCTTTCTGCTCCTTGGTGCGAGTGTTGGGGCGACTGCTCCTGCCAACAGGCGTCTGTTGCACCTGTGCGCCAGGTACCAACATCCAAACGTATAACCACAAGGCTGAAACAACGCTACGGATGTTCTTAAAACAAAACTGCATCAACACTTCGGCAAAAGTTGGTTGCAATAGCTGGTTTGATGCCATCGTGATGGAAGTCTGTAAACTGTAATGAACGAAGAGTTCACGCCTCCCTTTTATAATACGGAGTTCTGTGGGTTGCGGTTAGTTTCATTTCTTTCTTGGCCGAATTGGAAAACGAAAGACAAACACTGTCAGCTGATTAGTCATAAACATCATCAGCCGAGGAAAACGATCCTAGTAACATAAACATTCATTCTCAAACTGAAAATATCTGCAGCCTTATTATTATAACATTGTTATTATGTTTGATTCATGCAGTGTAAGCCATCTGTATTAAAACGTATAACACTTTATAGTAACAAAATGTGAATGTTGAAACAAATAACTAAATAACGAGTATTTACAAGTTCAATTGCATGTTTTTCCAACAAGTGTAAAGTTGTTCTTATTGTTATGACTTCTTACATAATTACTGTACACTGGAAAGTGGAAACTTAAAGGTAAAATGCAACCTAACTCGTTATTGTGTTATTTTATTGTACCCTTGACAGTTGTTATCTGATAGTAGTCTTTACTCACTTTCTTGGTGAGTTACGTAAGCGGACTGCCTCTCCTACTTTTGTTTTCGTTTCTCTGTAAACGCTGCACACTAGCTGAAGTCTGTATGCTCTCTCTATATAGTGCCTGGCGCGGTGCACAATGTTGACGAGAGCAATGTTTCGCTGTGGACAACTGTGTTCTCGTATATTTGCCGTGGAGTTTAATTTGGGCACTGAGCCTCTTTATTTCACACTGAGCTCAAGCCCGCAGATTTTGCAAAATGATTATCAGCGCTTTTTTGCTGACGGTGATCAACTTTTCTCACTGTACGTCAACTGCGATAACAGAGTACACAAAGCCAAAGCTCACGCAGAAATAAAAACCAAACTGTCTAAAAACTTAGGACGAGATTGCGACATTTTTGAGGCGTCTTCTTTTATTCCGGATGTTAAAAACAGCGTCGTTAAAGGTTTTTGTATACGGGACCGATCCGCCACGGGTCTTTCAGAGGAAATCTTAAAGACATTTCAGGAAAGTGAATCAGTATGTGTGTTTTCATACAAACGCGATGGTCAGTACTGCTGGCAGGAGTTGTGGTCGCCTGTCTATCAAGCGGAGCAGCGGGAGAGACAGTACATCACAGGCGCAGCAGCTCCACCTGATCACCCATCCACACTAGCCATCAGGAACTCAGATGTGTTTTATTGCATGCAGGAAGCCTATAAAGTTCTTCAAGAGGTACGATTTGAAAACATTATTTAACATTATTTAAAACAGGTTGTGGGGTATAGACCTACACACTGAGTAGCTGACATAACATTTCAAGCACTGGGCGCAGTTTGACATGCTGCACTTCATCTCTTGTAATTCTTGCAAAATGATTGTACATGCCATTTTCATTATCTTATATAAATGTATATAGTGAATCCGTACTATTAATATAACACACATTTGTTAAATAAATTTTTTGTTATGTTAGTGTTTTTGTTATTTATTTCAGTGAACATCTATAAGATAATATAGATAATTTGGGGTGAAATGGCACAGCAAAGCACCTATAACATAGACCTTCCCTTGTACACATAGATATTGGGGTGGGGGGTGGGGGGGGGGGGTACTTAACAGAGTGAATATTAATATTTAATATGTCAACTATTTATACAGTACATAAGCCACTTATTTAGATTAACTTACACTGATGCTGATTAATTACTGACGCACAGGTGGTGAAGAAAATAATTAATGGAATTTAGTACTTTAAACACAAAGCAGCCTAATATAAGAATACATCTTTCTCTGCCTATCCCAGTGTAGTGACATTATCCCTGAGTCAAAGGCAGTTCTGCAGCTGGTGGATGAACAGGTGGAGTCATGCGGAGGTGATGCTTTTCCTGTCATTGTGATCGAGGGACTGGATGCTACAGGTTAATACAATGACAGCAGCGTCTTCAGCATACTAACATATTACTCTATATACTTTATTACATACCGTGTAGTATACCGTGTATACCGTGGCAGTATAAGAACACTGTGTGTATAGAATACCAGTTACCAGTTGCCAAAATGTATAGTATTTAAAGTAAACAGTGCTGGAGATGGTATCCCACAATGCAATGCACTTGATCCAAAATTTACAGGGCAACAAATGAACTTTTAATAAATTACTTTTTTGACTTAATATTTGATTGCCTGTAAAAGTTACACTGTCAAAAGTTACAAAAAAGTCATTACTTTTTTAAAATGTTTATTAAAATGACAGGATACCACAATATAGCATCATGGAAGCATACTACTGTTTAAAACATTTATCATGGTATAAAGCCTCCTGTTTTTATTTATTTACAGTACATTGTTCAGTTAATGAGCTACTATCTCATTCCAAAGAAATACTACTTAAAATTATGCCCAACTGTATCATATAGTTCACTGAATGACACCCCTCCAATGCATAACATCCCTGAATGACATCCATATCTTCTGATATCTTTATGAACCAGGTAAAACAACTCTCACAGAAGCCCTGCGGGAGTCTCTGAATGCCACGCTGCTGAAATCTCCTCCCCAGTGCCTGGCTCCTTTCAGACAGCGCTTTGACTCAGAACCACCCCTCGTCCGTAGGGCCTTTTATGCTTTGGGGAACTACATCACTGCAGCCCACATTGGAAAAGAGTCTTTAAGAGGCCCTGTCATAGTGGACAGGTAGAGCCACAAATACACTCACACAATCCAGAATAGTACTGTGTGTGTAACAAGCTATAGAATGTAGCACATTTCTGTATGGAACTTGATGGAATAATTTCAAGTTTAAGGTCCAAAATGCAGAGTGATCAAGACTTACATGACATTTCAGTAGAAAATCTATTGATCATTGTTTTATTGATCCTTATAGGTATTGGCACAGCACAGCAGCATATGCTATTGCCACAGCTGTCAGTGGGAGGGTGGACAACCTCCCTAGGCCAGACTCAGAGCTCTACCAGTGGCCAGCAAACCTGCTCAAGCCAGACCTGGTGCTGCTACTTACTGTCAACCCAGAAGAAAGACTGAGAAGACTGAGGGACAGGGGGCAGGAAAAGACCATTGAGGAGGCAGAGTTAGAGGTCAATCAACTGTTCCGACTGAAGTAGGTTTAACTTGAGTTTTGCTAATAGTCTATATTACAGGGTGTTTATCTTGTAAGGTACATACCAACCCACTTGCTCACTTCATGATAAGCTAGACCCTAAAGACTATGAAATAAAAATTGGACATCTATGGCTTTTAGTCAAGGCATGTTGGCTTTGAGGCTATCTGCTGTATATGCTATTGCACTTCTAAAACATTCAGCAGATATAGCCTACAAATTTATGAGTTATATATTTCTCCCGGGAAAACAGACCGAAAATATTGACCACTTGTCTTGCACTCAGGGGTGTGTCTAATTTTTGTCTATTAAAATCCTCTCTAAAAACCAATTTTCTAAAAAACATTTTTTTTATTTGTGTCTTGTTTTCCAGCATAAATATCTAAATATCATACCTAAACAAGATTAATTCACTAGAGAAACAAAATAACATTTATTGTAGTATCATTTCCAGTAAACTGGCAAAATGTGACTAGTCGTTTGCTTTAAACAAGCTATTTTCCACTGGGACATTACAAAGTAAACATAAAAACTATTAATTACAGAAGCAAATTTGAAAAATACTGAACAAATTGGGTTGTCAAGTATATTCAGAGGTATCATTAACAAAACAACACACTTCTATGTACTCTTTATTGTTGTATTAATCCAAAAAACATTGACATCAGAATTTAAATCAGTCACATGATAAAATGACTCTTGATTTCAGAGTGGAGGAAGCTTACAAGAGAATCCAGAATCCTTCCTGCATCATCGTGGATGCAAGCCCCTCTCCACAAGAAGTGCTACAACAAGTGCAGCATTTAATTAGGAACAAATGTCACTTGTGAACAACAAGCTACTTAACGACAGGCTACAAGCAATGCAATCCCTCTGCACACCTCTAGATGGTAGTGTAGCGTTAGGATTTCATCCCTGCTCCTCCAATACCTCCGTAAAGGTCCCAGTCAGCTGAGCCTGTTGATTGAAAGAGAGGCTGGTGGCAAGCAGCCAGCTTATATTTTAGGGCTCGTATCTGGACATGTCACAACATATTCCCTGTCCCGCAGAGCTTTAGTGATGACATGAGAGGGAAAGTTATTGCGGGAGCTGTAGCTGGATGTCGGCTCTCATACACGGGGTCAAAGCGTCCGCTTTCCTCACTCTGAATTATTCCCAATGAAACACAGGAACTCCACTAAAGAGGTTTGAGAATTCATCAATCACTTCAATTAGATTTACACACAAGAACTCATTGTTGGTCAGCTCTGTTTCCTTCTATAGGAGATGGAATCAGGGGACTTTATGGGGATATTAAAAGCAATAGATCTGATCCAGGCAATTTAAAGTTTGTTTGATTTGTGGCTGTTTCTTTTGGACAACAGCTCTGATTATTAATTAAGAGTGATATGCTTGGACAAAGAAATACTAAAGGTTCATTATGCCTGTGTCAGTTCAGTTTTTCTAATACCTAATTCTGTTAAATGTACTGTAAGTATCTAATCTCATGTAATACTGATTTTAAATGTGTTTCTCAATTGTCACTTTGCTTTTCAAAAAATTATTTTTTTTCAATCTTTTTAAGTTTGAATGACATTTAACATAAAAGTTTCATTTAACAGAATCTTTAAAATATGTTTCTTTAAATGAATCTTTGATTTTAAGATTTTTTATTTATTTATTGGCCCTTATGTATCCAATCCTCTATCCTGTTATTTCTTTGTGAAAAACAAAAGGATATTTTTTTCAAGAATCTTCCCTTGACAGTTTTCCATACAAAAGTAGTCCATACTACTCATGCTCTGTATTTTAAGTGTCTTGAAACCTTCCAAAATACTAGATACATACAGGTCTGAAACATGAGGGTCAATAATAACAGAATTTGTATTGTTTGCTAAATTCTTCTCATAATTATACAAACAATCTTCAAATCCACATTTACAAACCCCAGCATACACACCCACCCCCCGCCCATCCATGCATGCACGCAAAGATATGCGCCAACAATACCGCACTTATCCTGTAATTCATTTACATGGTAAGCGCTGAGTTTACCCAGTGATAGCAAGATTAATTAAGGGGTATAATAATTATGAGCTCAGAGAGGATGTGGGCAGGGAAAGACGGAGTGACCCATCTCCCACACCCTGATGCCTCAGCAGTGGGGTGAAGAGACTGGGGTAAATTCATATGGCAATTAATGATCTCGGTAGATCACTGTCAGATTGCTTTCCACACTACTGCACAATTACACACTCCCCTCGGCCAGTTATTGAGTCTCTTGCTATACATGCAATTATATGCTTATTTTTTAACATTTAACTCCATATATCCCATATACACTTGTCATATGCTTGGTATTAATGACTTGCAATGCACCTAATACATCAAATGGCATTTTTACATGTGGGCCCCCTGCAGGCCCCCAAAAGTTATATGGTCAGATTGATCAATTACATAGGAATTATATATTCAGTTGCTTTGGACAGTGCAGATTTTATGAACTAGGAAGGGGCAGGCAAAGCCTTTAACATGCTTTTAAAATACTGGGCTGCATTTACAGTAAGTGGCTGTATTTACTGATGTTCAACACTGACTGTAATATTATATATTCTTCTGTATGGTGTATTGTAGTAATATGATATAAAATGGAAATATGGATAACCTTATTTATGACATCACTTGTTTCTTGCAGGCAGTAAACCTTAAATATATCCTTCACTACATTGGACCTTGTATGAATAAATTATTTATATTCAGTGTGTGACAGCAGGTTTTAATAAACTTTAATAAACTAAACCTCATATTTAAAACCCTACAAGCAAAACTACATCACAACCTTAATTTTTCATTTCATCCTAAAGTATTTATGGGATACTTTATATTTAAATCCATCCATTCAGCAGACTTTTCTATCCACAGCAACTTACAAATATGGAACGCTACCACACAAGATCTTTACAGTAATCAAAAATTAAAACAAAGCCGAATGCGGTAACTCTTCAGTCTTTAAGCATACATTAAATCATATGAGCAGTTCAGACATGGAAAATCAGGTCAGAGTGCAGAACGTCTGTGCAGAGGGGTAAGGTAAGCCACCTTCTTTCCAAGCCGGCCCCACGTAATCTACATCGGCCACTTCAATATTTCATTAGCACAACAAAGAACAAGATAGAGAAAACCCTCTCTGCAATAATTAAAGATCCAGCAGGGATGGAGTCTCACAGCAGTCTGTGGTCCCCCCACCTAAGTAATAGATCAAATGAAAGCTGTCCCTATGAACATGAATAATGAGTAAAGCGTGGTGAGGAGGGTGGGCTGGTGTGGGATCTAGAGTCTTGGCACTGACACCCTCCTTCTTTGGCCCTACAGAAGCTGCCAACTACTGAGGTTTCGGTACAGAAGCCTATAGAATCCTATAGAAGGAGCAAGAAGTGACCAGAGAGGGAGTCCCCTTGTGTGTGTGATGTTTTCTAAAGCGTAAAAAAATAGTAGATTATTACAAATTCAATAGCTGTTATCATTAGCTGTTTAAATATAGATAAGAATGCACCTACAGTACCAATTGGGGCACTTTTTTGTACATGGTAAAATATGTGAAAACTAATTAATGAAAACATAGGTTACATTTACCCTCAAAATCAAAAGAAAAAATTATTTTGCATTTATAAACCTTTTCCTCTCAAATTCTCATGTCTCAAAATTTTTACAGATGTGTCCAAATGTTTTACTTTTGAGAATAATGTTAGTCACAAAAAACTTAATGGTAATTCTCATAAGATTACTGCATTACAGAAAACATTTTACTGTAATTTTACTGTAAAACATTCTTTAGGTACAGCAGTACAGCAGTACCATAATTTCTCATTCATTTTTGATTTGGGGGTAAAATATGACCCAGAAACGTTCTTGACAAGTTTCAAGAGATTCAACTGTATAGATATTTTGATCCAGCCTTGTTTACATAGATGAGTACACAATAAAACTCTTTCTACATTCATGGATATCCGTATAAAATGCAAGAACACTGTACACACAGATATATAAACGATATATAAACTGATGCAAAGGAAAATGAGCTGAACGCTGGACCACATTTTCTGAGCGTTTTTTTGAAATTAGGATAATATTGCAATGGGTGTTCCTGACAGCAGATAGAGGAGCTACTTCAGGAATTGTTAAATATTTAAACACGCTGCAAGATCTCATTAAAATCTGTACAAGTGCAGCCCACACCAAAAGCCCCATCAGTGTCTAGCAGTCATTTTGGATACTAGTCATAACTCAGTGAAGTGACACAACACTTATTATCTAAAGCTTCCCTGTCACACTAAGAGCATCATATATCATCATTTTCTGTGAAATGAAGCAGTCTTTGACGGAGATTCATAAAATGTTGGATTGATTCGCTTTGCTTGAATTCTGACAGCCATAGGCCGGAAAACAACAAAAAATGTATTGAGGGAAGAAAAGAAAAAGTATGACAGTTCGAAACACAAAAACAAGATGGTGAACAAACTTGGGCTCTCTTGAGTGATTTCTTCTACCAAAATCTTGCCAATTAATTCTTTGTATTGCTAGTGTTTCATTATTTTTAGCTGGGTTGCCCCCTCAAATAAAATGATTTCCTGTGGAGCTCTTGAGCTTTGTGTGCTGCTTACAATTTTACCCCCCCCCCCAACACACATATCGTCCTCTCCCTTACCCTTAGGAATAAATCAAAGACTGCTGCCTAGTTGCTACACAGCAGTGTGTATTTTTTTTACTTGAAAATGGTTTATTTTTGTTTTAATGGTGGCTTTAATGGTAAGGCACGCTTTAAACTTCATCAGCATCAACCGTCACCAAGCAAACGTGTCTCTTTATCCTTCCCTCGTCTCCTTGTTTATTTATTTATTCAGAACTTAACGGCAGTGTGACATCCCGTTTTGGTTTTCCCGTCACCAAAAATGAATACTAGGTCAAAACATATCTTGGCTTGTGGAAATAAAAATGTTTGAAAAAACTCAGCTGCACACATGAATGAAAGTAGAGCGACTTTATTGTGTCGGGGGAAAGCGAGTCTTTGATAAATGCTAGTAGTGAGATGTAAGCTAGTCGGCACTGGGATCGTTCTGGATGGAAAAGAATGAAGTCCGCTGAATTGAAGCAGTGCTCTGAGGAATGATGATGTGAATCATTAACTGGTACAAATGTTTGCTTATTTTATTTTGGGTAACACTGCCAAGTAGCTCTGCTGAAAACACAAGAGAGCACATCCTTAATTATCACAACAAATCACAAGCAAGAAAGTATGAACCATATGAAGCTAAAGTTGTCTGTGCATACATATTTCATGAGGAGCTTTTCTCTGCTTTACAAAACCAGCTCACCCTAAAATTATAGTTCTGTCATTATTTACTCAACTTCATGTCCATTTAGAAAGAATAGTACTGAGTGTTCATAGGAATGAATCATTCTTATCAGATATATTAAAAAAAAAACTGAATGGTTTGTTAATGAACCAGATTAAGTTGGTTTTTAAATTCAGCTCACTGACTCAATGATTCAACTGCAGAGGTTAATGGGTCATTAGAGTGTAAGATTATAAGTAAATAATAATGAGTATTAATTTTGACTGTTCCTTCTCAAGACTTACATGGGCCACTTTATTATGATTATATTTGCAAAGAAGTCTTCTCAGTGTACTGAGAGAAAGTCATACAGGTTTGGAACTAAGAAAGTAATGGTAAACTGTCGCTTTAAAATAGTTTCCCTGACATTGCTTTTTTGTGTCATCTCATGGTTGTGGACTGTTGAAGGGTGTTTGAGAGAAAATCCCAGGAGTGAGGAAGAGAAATGAGTAAAATCCTTCCTTCTTATCCAAAATAAGCTCTATGAATCCCTTTACACCTATTTAGTTTTCTCACTGTGCGATTCTCTTGACTACGACTCGGACATCTCCATACTTCAGACCTAACTCGCTTCTCCTCGTAAAACATGGAGCTCATAGCCATTCATCTCTATAATCATCTGTGTGCGTGCTTGGCAGCCGTCTCCAAGAAATGGTAACAAGAACTCGGGCTCCACGCCAACTTCCTATAGCTCTGTTCGAAAAGTCCCTGCTGGGTAACACTATTGAATGTCTCTTTGAGGTTTGAAATACTATAGTTTTGAAATTTGCCACTGTTTAAGGTTTTTAAAGTGTTGTCTTACGAAGAATGTCAATTTATCTTTATATAACATGCAGTTCAGACAGGTAAATACTGTCATAAATATACCATGTCCTAACCAGGTAAAATTAGAAATCTGCCTGTCCACACTGAATGTGAAAATGGGATGTGACCCAACACAAGCTATCACAATTCACAGCCAATCAGAGCAGTGTTGATTTTGCATGCTGAGACGTTCCCTTGCACTTCCATTGCACTGTACAGCTGAAGAGTGCAAATATGAAAATATACCTTGAATTTTCAACGCTTCTGCAATGCAGCTCTAGAGCTGTTCCAAACTGGTTCATGATGGTTGGGTGCTGGTGTAGCCAATAGACCAGCATAGCATTGTTGTTCATCAGCAAAAATGGTGAACCTGTTTACTTTTTCTGAAGAAGATGGCTGACCACTTCCTGGTTAAGTTAGTTTAAAGCTTTGTAGGGACACCTGCATACCAGCATCCAATGCTGGGACCACCATCCCAACCATCAAGCAACGAAATGCTGGAATCTTGGTAAGAGTGTAATTACGCACACCAGATGTTATTGCCTCATTATTTTCGCTTCATTGTTTTCCTCATCTTGTAAGTCGCTTTGGATAAAAGCGTCTGTTAAATGCCTAAATGTAAATGTAAATCCCAACCCATAATATGCTGGTCATCCTAATACTGTCAAAAGAAAATCAGTATTAGATTTGGAACAACATGAACACGAGTGAGTGAAAATGTTTTATTTTTGGTAAACTATCCCTTTAAATTTCCTAAGACCACAGTTAGAATTCCTACCTGTATTGTACAGGAACTCAAGTGAACCTAGAACTAAAGTGAACATCTCAAGGACAGCCGGGCCTGAACAAAATATAGTCATAAACCGTAGAACCCAATAAATAGAGAGAGCATCGGCATGTCCATGTGCTCAGTCACACATTTACTGTCTGTCACAGCGCTGGCTGCTCAGAGACTGTGACACGGCACCTAGGGTCCACAGACATGCGTGAGCTTGTGAAAGTGCCAACAGGGCCACTGCAACTGATAGCCAGACGATTTATAACCAGCAGACTGAAAAATGAAGGGAGAGAGAAAGAGAGAGAGAGAGAGAGAGAGAGAGGTAACAGTAGAGGGAATAGAGAGCATGTGTGAGGGGAAATTGCTGCAGGCACTTCTCAGAGTGACCTTCAGTGTCCCGTCCCAGCCGAGCTCTTTAAATGAGCCTCTACACCAGTGATGGCAAGGGCAGTCAGCCAGTCACGAGGCAGGGGAGTGCAGACTGTTTTTATGAGACTACACATCTCAGCCACCCACCACACTGGCAATATGTCCAATTTTCACCAAATCCCCCAAAGAGCTTGTTCTGAAATAATACACTTAATGTATTTAAATGAGTAAAGCAGTTGCGTCCCAAAAGTAAAAAAAAGTCTGTAATTGTCTCCATAGAGAAATAGATTTTTAACAATAATGTATATTTTTAAAAAATGATTTACCATACACTCAGAGGTTAAGTGATGGGTTATGCTTCTGTAGATGCCACATTTTAGTGCGATTCCAGCTTCACCTGAAAAAAAAGTGTTTATTAGCCAAACTGCACTTGAAGAACCACATTACCCATAATCCTTAAGAAAAATCCAATTTACCAATCAGAGAACTCATTTTTACCATGACTAAAAACTGTGTAGAGAGTGTTGCAATATGTGGTTGGCTTTTTCTGACACATGGGACTAACTGAAAGATTCAGTGTATAAGTCCTGATAACAGCTGCAATGTAATGACTGTGGTGGAGATGCTAATAAACCACCAGTCACGATACCAGGATGCTTTACAACCTCAGAGGCCTCCAAAAGTCTGCATGATATTGCACACAGAAACCAGATAAGATAATACTTCTGCATTGATGAGTGTTTGTGTGTAATGCACATAATAGGCATTTATGACGAACCCTGGTTGACCTTTCATTTATAGTCTTTTATCATAGCACACAAAACATTTGGATGTGTGTTTCTGTGTAGACGCACAGAATAAGTTTAATAAGTGTAATTTAAAGTTTTATCCGGAATTGGGCATTATTCAGTTATCCTGGTAGCATAGTGCCGTGATTGGCTGAACGGGATGGGATGGGCGTCCCTGTGGGTCCATGCCGAAATCTCTTTGATGCTCCTGTTACACCCTGATGTGCTGAGACAGCCATGCTGTGGCCCGTCTGTCAGCCCCGTGGTCAGACACAGATATCCTCAAACTCTCTGGTTTTGCTGTCCTGGGCCGAATGCCCTTTGTGACCATGAAATGGGGCAGAATACACTCGAGTTATTAAAAATAAAGATCTTAGTGCTAGATCTTTGTCTTGTCAGGATCAATGATTAAATTGTTTTATCATGTAATGAGAGGGGTTATTAATTTAATTTGCATGGATTATTTGATTAATTAGGAAAAAGCACTGATGTGTTGCTCAGTAGATCAGTTAAAGAAATACAGAGGCACTTAGAAATATATAACCAGATATAATTATTATTCCTTTGACAATTTGTTTTCCTAATATAAAGGCCAAACATCACTATTACTGCTGCTCATAACATGGGCAGAATAGTCCCATAGTCTTACATTGAAGGAGCAATGTCATGTGAATTTGTGTTTTTCTTAAAATAAACAGCAGACTGAAAAAGATCAGTTGCAGACCTGACTCACATTCTCTCTGACTATAAGATCTTTCTACCATCTTTTTTTAGCTTGCAGCAAGAACATCTCACTTTTGCTATCAGGTATCATCTTTGTTTCTAGTTTCTGTCTTGCCTTTGCAGTCAGTGGGACTGTGGGGATAAACTGTGTGATTAAGTGTGTGCTTTGAACAGAAGAGAGAGTGAAGCAGCTGTTCTCATAAAAAATGCAAACCAATGAGACTCTCTCAGCCAGAAATCATCCTGTATTTTAATGCATTCATTTTTTGCCAGTCGAAGTTGCCCCCTCCCAGCCATTTTACAATTTCTAGATTTTCACCATTGCTGAACTAGGAAACTCTTTTGAGTGTGATATTTCAAAAATCATATATGTTGGTCCTGGAACAACATTCCTATTGACCAATATAGAACTTCGTTCTAAAGAGTAGCTTAAACACACACACAACTTCAGATGAGATCTCAGAAACGTTTCTCACTAAACTCATTTTCAAAGATACCTTCTGTTGTCAAGAGTCAGGAATTTCCATATGAGCGCAATATGAAACATTGTTGCTGATGTTGCTGTAAACTCTTACTGTACAGTAAGTCAACAATCGCTCCATTTGCGCCTATTTTAATTTCTCCTACAGAATTTTAAATGAAACGTAAAAGCGAACTCAGTTAAATCCCCTAAGCAATCAAAGCCCAACCTCTGAGCGAAAAAGCCTTTCCATTTTTGTTTTTTTGGTGCACAAGGTTTTTGTCCTGTGGTGAAAGGCAGAGCAGAAACAGAACAATCTCTCCATTTTCTGCTGACACTACAAAAAATTGAAACACATTGGAAGAGTACACAGCCTTTAAACTGGAAAAGCAGTGAACTGTACTAAAGGGCAGCTTAAACGGGTGGTGTGCAGAACCTCTCAAATCAATCACCATCCACTGGTAACACCCCCCTCCCAACGGGAACTTCACAGGAGTATTATGAAGGCTAAAACTAAAGCCATGTACATGATAAGCCCCATGTTACATATTGTCAACACAGGATGCCATCTCTCAAACTGTCCCAGGTTTAAGGAATGTAGGGGGATTTCCAGATTGGATAGGCAACCTCTGGTTTTCCTCAAGGGGGTCAGGGAACACTGAGGAGGGGGTTCTGATGGATTACCGTTTTCACCTTTGAGACCCCATTAATGCACCTCCTCTAAACATGTAGAGAAACACACATGCGCACACCAGAGAGACACTCAAAAGTGGGTTACAAATCATATTGTCTTTGTCTTGCGTCGGACACAGAGACGCAGCCTTTTGTGTGAGGTAATTAATCTGTGAACCTTAATTACTAACAAACTGTATTGTGATGTTTCAAGATAAATTCATAAATTACAATATAGGTTGGGATATAATTAGGCCTTCATTAACATGTCTGAGAGATCAATAAAAAACAAAACAAACAAACAAACAAGTACATGTATAAAATAAAGTTGCTGAATTTCTGTTGATACGTTTAGAAAAATGTCTTTATTACCATTAATGCTATTAATTGTTAAAGTAATTCATAACATACACTATATTGCCAAAAGCATTCGCTCACCCATCCAAATAATTGAATTCAGGTGTTCTATTCACTTCCATGGCCATAGGTGTATATAATGAAGCACCTAGGCATGCAGACTGCTTCTACAAACATTTGTGAAAGAATGGGCCGCTCTCAGGAGATCAGTGAATTCCAGCGTGGTACTGTGATAGGATGCTACCTGTGCAACAAGTCCAGTCATAAAATTTCCTTGCTACTAAATATTCCACAGTCAATGTCAGTGGTATTATAACAAAGTGGAAGCGATTGGGAATGACAGCAACTCAGCCACGAAATGGTAGGCCATGTAAAATGACCAAAGTTCACGTGGCCTTCAGATTAGCTCAAGAACAGCTTCATGGAATGGGTTTCCATGGCCGAGCAGCTGCATCCAAGCCATACATCACCAAGTGCAATGTAAAGCGTTGAATGCAGTGGTGTAAAGCACACCGCCACTGGACTGTGGAGCAGTGTAGATGCGTTCTCTGGACGTTCTCTGACGAATCACGCTTCTCCTTCATCTGATGGACGAGTCTGGGTTTGGCGGTTACCAGGAGAACGATACTTGTCTTACTGCATTGTGCCAACTGTGAAGTTTGGTGGAGGGGGAATTATGGTGTGGGGTTGTTTTTCAGGAGCTGGGCTTGGCCCCTTAGTTCCAGTGAAAGGAAATCTGAATGCTTCAGCGTACCAAGAGATTTTGGACAATTCCATGCTCCCAATTTTGTGGGAACAGTTTGGGGATGGCCCCTTCCTGTTCCAACATTTTGGCAATATAGTGTATATGTGTTAAAATACCTGATAGAGACAACAGTATACATTGACTGGCAATGAATTTCATAGTTTTACTGTAAGGTCATATATGAAGCAAAATATGAAAGAATGAAGAAAAAATAAGGAAAGGAAGAATGTTTTTACTGTAGTATTATCCAGACACCTCTTAATGGGCCACTCTGCACAGTGCACAGGTCAGTGTTTATGTTTGTAAATGTGTGGTGTTAGAATAGGGTGTTCAATTTTGAGTACAATAAAAGGTAATAGCTCCCCAATGCTTCAGGGATTCAAATCTTTATAATTGAATTCTTGCGCAAATAGCTTTAGCAGGTTTTCGTAGAGGCATTTGTGGCAAGTTTGCACCATTGTGCACGATCAATTGCTCCACAATTTCATCACATTAGCATAAGCGTGCTACACTGACAATAAATGAAACTGATTTTGTGGTGGTGTGTGCTTCTTATATTATTAAGAGAGATTATTATAAAAGAGATTATTGGGTACTCAGGACAATGCTACAGTCTAAAAAACACTGCCTGAGTGTCATGCTTTCCCAAACTGATTTATGAGCGTTTCCCAGCACCTCATAAGACCTCTCTGTGATTAACTGCAGCAATATCAGGTGAAATGTTCCCAAGCAGTTTACATAATTCACTGTATCGCTCCTAAAATGGTATTGTTGTCACTTAGTGGATTATTGGAAGGAAGACTTCACCCTCACCATTTCACACGGTGGCACGCTGGTGAACCGTATATAGTCAATAAACCAAATGGCTGCCGTGAGGAACAGATTGTGTTGTTAAAGCAAATGTTGTTTGTAACGCTCAGACGCTAGCAGAAGTCCAACATAAAAACAGCAATAATGAGCACGTTGCAGAGATTTATGTATTCTCACCTTCTTGCTTCATACATACAAAATATTGCTAAGTAGCAAATAGAAGTATAGCAACACTTTTCTTTACAGGCATGCGCTAAGTACACACAAAGCCTAAGTGAAAACCATGCAAAGCCGATGTGCTTTGGGTTTATGCATTGAATGAAATCATCCAGTCTTTAACTGATAAATTCAACTGTTAGACAGAAATTACAGAGATCTGAATTTGTGTACTTGTATAAAC
Source organism: Botia kubotai (assembly GCA_036877585.1). Classification (NCBI taxonomy): domain Eukaryota; kingdom Metazoa; phylum Chordata; class Actinopteri; order Cypriniformes; family Botiidae; genus Botia; species Botia kubotai. The sequence continues at coordinate 70,693 of JAZGTI010000099.1, read as the reverse complement.
TTGTATGTGCTGTATGCAGTAGAGAGAATGTGACTTTTAAAAGTAAAAGCAATAACTAATTATATTACATTATGGGGCCACCTTTTCTACAAGAGAATGGTACAACTTTAAATAAATAGATAAAGTAACAAGTAATTTAGCATTATAGTGTAAATTCAAAAAGTGACTATTTTTTAGTTCTTACATTAAGTAACTCTGGACATAACCTGTAATACCCTGTTCTATCAAATATTTTGTGAAAATATTTTCATCATATTTTATGGGTTCTGTCTTAAAATTGAACTTGTTTAAGACAGAAGGACTGAAAGTTGGCTGATGTATGGCACTGTACAATAGAGAACCACATCAAACATAGCAAGCCAGTTTTCAGCATTTTCATTGTATTTTTCAGAAAAGAAAAACTGGCCTTTACAGGCATATCTAAACCTGTACACACACACATACTGTATGTACACAATCCCACCCAACCACACATAACAAACACTCTACTGAAGCGCTCAGTTCAGGCAGCTGGCTGGTATTAAACCTGGTCCCATGGTTCCCCAGCAGCTTTGAAAGACTCATAATGAAAGCAGTTCTACTGACCACAGCCCAGTGGGACAGGATGGCCTTCAGCCAAGCCAAGCACTCTTTTGCCAGCCACACCCCAACCGTGGCATCTGCTCTGCCTCTCTGCTCAGCACCAGTTTTGACAGCGAGTAATGTCAATTTTCACACATATAGTGTGTGTATTTGCTCATTTTGCCACGTGTTCAAACCTCACTGGTATCATTAGTGACCTAACTAAACCAATTGCTTATGTCAGGTTGTTTTGAGGTGCAGAAAGGACCTGCTTGAATTACTTGTGTGAGCATGTGAGAAAAAAACTTATTTTTGTTTGTATAGGGAATAGCCTAAATTGGAGAATTCCTTTATAATGTCGCCGACTTATGTCAAAATTCAAAGTATGCTATAGATCAGGGATGTCAAAACTCAGTCCTGGAGGGCCACTGTTTAGAACAGTTTAGCTCCAACTTGCCTCAATAAACTTGCCTAAAAGTTTCTAGTCTGCCTAGTAAGACCTTGATTAGCTGGTTCAGGTGTGTTCACCCTAGTGCTTAACTGGGGTTGGAGCTAAACTCTGCAGGACATTGGCCCTCCAGGAGCAGGATTGGACACCCCTGCCAATCTAAGTGAATTGACAGGGCATGTTTTATGTTTTATGTGCTAGGCTCATTTTATCACAGACTTACGTGAGACTACATTTAGACGTGAGAGTGCTTTAATGCATCTGATACAGACACAGAGGTGCTAATGAACAAGAAAGAACTTTGCACTGTTATTTCTTTATAACAAAACATAAATTTGTTTTCGCAATTTCATTTATTGCATTGAAACACAATTATGTAATAACCAGGGTTGGCCGAAATTCAGAATATAACAATTGGCTGGCAGTCAATAGGGAGTTGGGATTTTTATTGAATTGGCCACGTCCCATATAACAGGATGAGGAATCTGAATTGTAACAACAGGGATAGGAATTTACAAACTTTCAGTTGAAAGAAACACATTTTATTGGTTTTTCATGGGCAAGATCAGATAAATTCTTTAATAAATAATTATTTATTTAATGTTCTATTTTAAAGATTTCCATTTAGTAAAACTGATTCATGTTGTCTGGCTCCTTTTTGAATACCTCTAAATAAATAAAGTGTTCTTTCACCAATGTTTATTATGTTTTATTTTATTCTAATGCAAATATATGCAAATTAAGTACATTTTTAAATGTCGCATTTTAAGCATTGGTTATTTACATAATCACTTTTCACTTCGACCTCAAAACCACTTCAGGTTTTCCATTTCCACTTTTTTCTTTCTCTGTGCTTACTGGTGAAAGAAACCCACTTCTCTATTGTACAGTACTTTCATACAGTACTTTCCTTTCCTTTTCCTTTCCTTTTCCTCATTTACAAGACATAACTAAATATTTTTGGTTAAAATGTTATGCCCATATTGGAATTGTATTGGAACAATTTTGAAGTTGGAAAGAAAAATAAAAACACAGGAGCTCCAGCTTTCAAAGAACCTGCTTTTTTGCTTCAGGCAAAATTATGCAACACCGCTCAGCTAATGCAACAGCTGTCAAAGCGATCAGAGCAGAGGTGTGACAATGGACCAGAGGACTCTGTAGGCCATGCTGGATAATGGGGAAAGTCTAATAACTTTGTTTCGCTTGTTAGGCTGATTAACTAGCAGCTAATTAACTAGCAGACACCTCAGGGACCCTCTCGACTGCCCAGCTCTCCATGCCTCCTGCTCTCCAGCCCCACGCTTTGACTCTGTAGCTCTTGTTTCTGTCATCTTGAAATTGATGGGAGGTTGTGAACTGTCTGTTGGAGTCCCAAGGTGCCTTTGCTCAGCACACAGACAGTGCCTGAATTCCTCCTGCCTTCCAGTTGATTGCGATAAATCAATCGGAAGGGTCAAATATAATGGTGAAGGCAAAGCTTTCTCCAGCAGCAAGTTTGTCAAGGGGAAGCTCTTCTTCCGATCTCACGAAGTGATATTGTTTTCAAGGCAAGACCTCCATTAATTAAACTTTTGAAGGCAAGAAGGTAAGAATGCAAGGCTGGTTGTCTGTATTAATAGGTATAAACAGAAATATGTACCCGGGCCATTTTTATATGTGGAAATAAATTAAATATTTATTTACAAAATCAAATTCAACATTCATTATAATTATGAACTTGATTTACCCTAAGGTGAGTTGTCTGACTAGTGTGAATACAAACTATATGATGAAAATATATATTGTTTTAAACTATACAGTATATGAACATTAACATTGTGATGCTTGTGACACAGAATTTGTCTCATGGTAGCAATGCACCCTTAGATGGGAAATTTAAACTCACAGTCTGTATACTAATACACACAGAATTTGCTACAAGAGCAACACTTCTCCCCACCTTTGGGACAGAAAATACAGAGATTTAATCAATGCCTACAGAAAAGCTGGGTAAAATCAATAAAGCCCATGCTTGTTTGTTTTCATTCGTGAGAGCGAATCACTGCCCTGCTACTTAAATTGGATTAATTGAAGTGTGCAATTTATAAGAAGCCTTTAAGAAGGCTGTCAATAAGAATGTGATACATGAGGCTGTAATTGATCTGCATGGTAAGAGACTGACATAATAAGCTGAAAGAAGCATGGATCAAGGAAAATGGATTGGCTCTCAGCCGGGAGTGTCTTTGATACTGATACTGCGAATGAAATGTTTACTCTAAAACAGAACTAATCTGGACAGTATAAAATGAATAAAAACTCCAAAACTCAAATTCCATTCATAGAACACTCATGCAAGATATAATTTGATTGGTTGGAAGTTAATTACACTTTTTTTAGGTGTTTAATAGCTTATGCATTCTGCAGAGTGCAAAATGAACCACACATTTCATGGTATCCATAAACAACATAGGATTACAAAGAAAACTTGGTGTAAGCCTGCAAAACACCTCATTCTGGCCCATCTCAGAGGAGACTGAGTCCCTCAGGACCAGCAGGGTCTTAGTCTTCTGTTCTGGCTTAATTAATAAGTTTGGCAGTAATAGCCAGAACAACAATAGGTTTTAACCATAAAAGATTGTAAAACATGTAGTGATTGGGGGACTGTGATGAAGGTCCTGGGCAGGAATTAAAAGATCTTTGCAGGGATTGTCTCTGTCTGCCGGGCAGGAGATTTGAGTCTGAATGAAATGATTGTATCAGATAGAAATCGATGGCAATCCATGGCCACCTTAATCCAGCTGCAGTGCACAGATCAGTCCCTGATGCAAGCTATCTCTCAGCCATCATTACACTGTGTGGATCGATTCTGTTCTCTGAAAGGTCCGAGTCAGCCCTTCCCCTGCTTTAGACGGGGAGGTGAAAAACCTACATACCTTAAAGGACTCGTTGACATGTTACAGAATTGTTTGTTAGAGGCAATTAACAGAAACAAGAGGAAAGATGGAATGTAAGAAAAACAAAGAGTATTAAAGCAAAAGCACAAGAAGGTCTAATGGGAACAGAATGCATAAAAAGAACAATTGGTGGACTATGATGATGGTTTGTGCATATACAGTCTATACAAACAAGGTAATGTCTAAAAACTGTTACACTATTGTGAATCTAATTTGAATGTATCATGTAAACAGAAGTAGAGCAAACTTATTCATACCAATATCTACAGTATGCTAATACATTAGCCAGCATTATCACATTTTCTTATATCACAATAACTTATAATATAAACTGGAAACCAAAACACTGATGGAAAAAGCAACATAGACCATTATGATTTTTTTTTGGTACAAGCTGATTAGTTCTGCTTATGCTAGTTAGTGCTGGTGTGGTGAAAGTCTAGCTGGAATACCATAACAGCCAGGCTGTTCACCAGCAAACCTGAACAACGTGGTCCTTCTGATGAGCACAGTTAAACAAGGACGTTTTGTCATATGAATGTTACATTCTGAATAGAAGCTGTATGTTATGTCAAGTGAGGGCAAATTTCTGAAGAAACAGGACTAAGAACAAAGCAAAGCATTTTTAAAGTAACAATGTTTGTGAAATAAATCTTCAAGCACTAAAGAACTCCACCAGTAACTCTAATTGTAATCATTGGTGATCTCAGACATCATTAGTCTCTTCCCCAGCGCACATCAACTTAGCTCTTAAAGCCCCATTCTAATTTCCCACCTCCATCAAAGTGCATTCTGCTCCCAAAGCTTACTGTGCCTCCAAGGGCTTTGTCTGGATCTATGTAAAACAAGTAATTAATTCCCAACATCAACATTCTACTCATGAGTGGCAATCAGACCTGGTGTGCGTTAAGCCACTGAGCCTTGGTTGTGGAGCGGTTTCTTCATGGGTCTTCCATAACTAACCTCCGCTCTCCTGTTTATTTCATCCCCCTGTTCCAAAGCCTACCGGCATTGAGGAACTTTCTCACAGCAATTAAGTGAGTGCTGCTGCACTCATTAATTACTCTGGCATAGCGCTGTTGTCACAAATCGAGAAATGCCCCTGGTCATTAAAAATTGCACTAAAGGATATTTTGAGATGAATTATTCAAAGTGATGGTTCGCTCTCCATTATTCATGTGCTGAGAGGACGATTCGCATCAGCACGCTGTAAATGTTATTAATCTTGCCAATTACAAAACTTGTTGAAACTTACTTGTGAGTGTTAAGTCCTGTGTGCATGCCACAAATTGACTTTAAAATGTTTAAATGTTTAAATACTGATAAAAATGAAACTGTCATTTTTATCAGCAAATGGAACACCTAGGAATACACTATAAAACTATGTCACAGCACAAAATCTCAGTGTAATCAAACATGCCAGGACATAAACATACAAACTTCAACTGCAGTAATGTGGCTATGGTAAGCTCTGCTGTAGGTTGGGGTAGTAAAGCCTACAGGCAGTATAAGGCTCTTCCTAAAGGGAGGGCTTCCAACATATGCCATTTAGCATTCTCATTGAGAATTGTAAATGAGATGGAAGAATGTTAGCATGCTAGCAGGAACCTATAACAACTACAGGATTTGGCAACAAGCCCACTCAATTAATACATATCCTATAGCTATTTTTGCAAGGTGGCTTTCAAGGCCAGAAATAACCATCCTCAACACAATTAAAAAACATTGTGAAATATTGGTCTTAATGAGGGGTCTGTCTCAAATACATATGCTCATTTTTTTAAAAGCCTTGATTCACAGATGCCTGGTCCTTATAGTCTGATGTAATATATCTCAGCCCTGAGCAAGGTAAGTTAAATCAGGATCCCACCCTCATTAATTACTCAGTCTGTCGGCAGCATCTGAGATTAAGAAGAGTGTAATAGCAGTAGAAGAACACATGCTTTAGATTGTAGAGTCAGCAGCTCTATATACGTGCTGCTCCAGTGCTATAAAACTTACTGACATCACACGAGCCCCCGTGTTCTTATCGAGATTCAGTACCATTTTAGTAAATCCTACATCAGCATAGGCAAAGCAACCGCAAAGCCAATCGTAAAGCCAATGAGTCATTTCTCAGAGAAACAAATTCAATAAATTTTTTTTGTCTTACTGAAATCTATTAATTCAGCCAAACCAGCAGAGGTGCACTCACAAAGCTTTGATCACTTGATTTAAATGCTTTACGCTAACTGTTTTTGAAGGCCATATTTTAGTAGATGGACAACTATATATGTGATTACAGTTTATCTGGGATTAATGTACACAACATTTTCAGTGCTGTACATTCCATGCAATGCAACCAAGTTACACACAACAAGTTACACAAATGCTATTGCACTCAACTTATTTGCCCTAACTAAAATATAATCACCTATAACTCAATGTAACGATAAATAAATATCACAACAAAAAAAAAATCCACTATAATCCCAGTCTACCTATCTGTAAACAAGAAATACTAAAACATCCAAGTGAAAACTGAATTAATGTCTTGTATAATTAGCTACTTGAGATTTTGAATGCATTCCATATAACCCTTGGAAGGCTTGGGAGTCCAATGCAATTGAATAAATCATTGCTTGTGACTAGATTAGTCAAAATGCCAGCCTGTTTCTGTGCATGGCCGTCTTTCAATGCTGTCCACTTGAAGTGAGTTAAATTTCACCTCTCTCTTGTTGCACAGAAAACTCAGAATCGTATCATATTTGTTTAAATAACCATGGGGATTTCAATTAGGAAGCCTTTTGGACATTAAACTTGTCAGATCTTAACTCACGTGTTTTGTTATCAATATGCAACCATTAAGCAACCACCCACAACACCCTAGTAACCACATATCAGCACCCTGGCAACCAATCACAAAATCTATAATTGTCATGAAGGGCCTTATGTATCCTGTTAAAACATCTTAAACCAGTCTAAGCTAGTTTAGGCTGATTGAGACATGCGAAAGTCATTATATACCACAATGGGTGAGTTTGTGTGACAGATAAGTAATATTTATAATACCTGTATAGTCTTTATTATGCAGACATGAGTTTTTAAACAAACATACACACATACACAACATAAATAACAAGATCAGCATCCCCTCGACATTCAGCTTGAGAATCTCTTTTTGCTTGTGCTAATCTCATAAACATGGCTTTCTCTTTCCCCATGATGCCGGCTCAGGCAATAAAATCACTTACATAAATGTCTGTGCTGAAAAAACGATGTGATAAAAACAGCTAACATATTACAAGTTCCACTTTGAATTCCATGGATGTGCTGTGGTTGATTTCCTATAGGAACGGTTTATACCCACATTTTATCACTAGTTCTGTCCTACTGTTTGAGAGCCCGTTTTAATATGGACTAACACAGCCCTGTAGGATAATGAGAAGATGTGGTCCATTATGCTCCAGAGGGGTTTTACTATCTCACCAAGCCCATATTGTCATCGCCTGTGAAGTATACAGAAGATCACATGTGGACAATATACACAGATTAGTGGTTAGGTTTTGTTGTTTTGCAGACAAATAAGTTTGTTTTTTAAGAAACTTCAAAAATTCAAGTGCAGCTTGAATTTGTTGTAGTTTTAATAATACAATTTTAATTTGTCATGGATGGGAAAAGTCCATAAACAAATCAACATTGCCCCCAGGGATGAAAACACAAATACGCTTTCAGAGACAAATAATTTAAACAGGCTTATTTGATCAATTTTCTATATAACCTACAATAGATTAGTCTCAGCCTCAGCCCAACAGTCCCCTCGCAGACCGTCTGATGCATATTGTTCACAAAACTGGAAAGCCATTTCTTCACCTGACAAGCTCTAAAATGGCAGCTTTTATGCAACTTCCAGGAATAAAAGCCCATGGGATATTTAAACATTTCACCCGGAAACAAAGTTGTTTTTAGGTGGCGTATTGATATACAAACACTTTTGAGGATAAAATATAAAAAACAAAATCAATTGTGGTTGGTTTCTTTAGATGTCAGTCAGATGTTCTCTTCCTGTTTAAGTGGACAGATCTTGACCAGAATAAGCTACAACATAGACATTGCAGTTTAGTCAAAGGTCTGGCTACACAGAGAAATAGTCTTTAGACAGAGAAAGAGGGAGAGAGAAGTGAAAAAAGAGAAAGACAAGCCCTGATTAGTTTCAATATTATGTATGCATCTCCATACTTCCTGTCTGCTCCGCTTTTATTAGGGATCTTATGATGTGCCATCATTCATGTCTGTGTCATTCTTCCCCTCTGAATGGGATCATAATCTCTTCAGCTTTGCTTTCAATGGCAAAAGTGACAATATGCTAATACCTGCTGGGTGTGCACCTCAATTTGACACCTCTGTGATTCTGGGGGTTAGCGCAGGCAGATGTGACCACCGGAGCGGAACCGACAGGACCATGTAACAGGCTTACTCATTAATGAGCCTCTGACAAACCACAAGCATACCAATTAATAGGACTGAATGAACCCTTTAAACTGGAAGATTACGAACTGGCACGTTCCAATGAGAGAACGAAGACTGTAGCTGTAATGTATTCTAAACTGGCGCAAGACTCTGACGCTAATGGTTTCATACAGATTACTGTCAGCACCATCACTGTCACTTTGGGGGGTGAAAAGGTAAGACAGATGGTTTGTTCTGTCAAAGAATTGTTAAGATTGTAGGCTGGTGTGCAAAGTGCACTGAAGGTCAAAGCTTGTTTATCCATGGTGCCAAAGAAAGTCTTCTATAAAGAGTCTTGTAGAGATGAACTAAGTGGGCCAGTTTATGTAGCTCTTTGTGTGGCAGGCCTGATTAGGTATGTGTTCTCCTGACATGTTACCCTTTGCTGTCTGGAAGAAGCTATGGAAGTTGTAGTCCTGTGAGGGTTGACCTCACTAGCACCTTGTCCACCTCTGACAAATTTCTTCTCCGCAGGGTGGTGTCAATCAGACAGCACAAGTTCTCTTTTGAACTGCAGCCATGCCTAAGGATGAGACAGGTGACCATAGAACATATTTCCATCTTCCATCCATCGCTCTTGTCCATTTACTTTTCTGTCTTTTGTCCCATTTGTACCCTCCATGTCTTACCACCTTTATTGTCTCATATTTTGATGACGTTGGTAAGGTGTTCGGGCAGATTGCTGTGGAGTTGCAATGGGGCAGTTGAACACATAGGGGTGGTCGGCCCAGTAAGTGTTCTGACATGGGCCCTCAGTGGGCTGCATTGATTGTTCTTTCCTCTCCCTCGACCCCACACGGTAGCAGGAGCCCTCAAGCAAAATGCTGGTAATTGATCCTACAATATATCCCCTTGTGCGTTTCCCCATCCTGTAGATGCTGCAGGGGATCTTTCTGCACCCCCCTTTTTCTGCACTTGCTGTTCCTACTACTGTAACTCATGAAGTCTCAGCAAGACCAGATCATTAGGCTGAAAAGTGAACAGAGCATCCAGCTCTAATCATATTTTCCTTTTATACTATCCCACTATGACAATTCCTATAGTGAGCCTGATGTTATATCATTGACGTTTTGGGTGGACTTTAGTGAGAAAGCAAAGCGTATAATCAAACCTAGACACTGCCCTTGCAGATGAAAGTAAATCATGTTGTTACCAAATTGCTTCACATTCTGCTGTGTTCAATCACAGCACCAAAAAAAACACATTCTAAAGACACCCATTTCATGTCCTCTTTTGTCCCTGAGCAAAACTGAACAATAATATGAAAAAGTGACTGTGGAATGTGAAATTTTCAGTCCCTCTGGTTGGAAAACCACCTGCTGGAAAGCTTTCAAACCAGGCATAAGGTTTCTGAAACTCTGGAACTACAGCCAATTTTGGGCATTTAGGTTATTCACCTTCTGCATATCTGTAATTTCATAGTTGTAGGAGCACTGCATATGCCAAATTATAGGCTTCATTGGTCAGGCTAATTAATGGTTCATAGCATCCCCTTGATTTGATTACTCTACAAGGGGGCAGCCAAATCACACAAGGCAGACCCTCACAATTAATTGCATATGAGTTATTGGCTTGTGGAAACCGACACCTTGAAAACAAACTTGTTATTAGTGGTCTGTTCATTACTCCTCCCTATTACCTTGCTTCGACATTCCTCTCTGGCCAGGCAGCTTTTTAACAAGCCTGCTTCAGTTATCACTCTGCATTAAAGATGTAAGTATACTGCTTATAGCTAGTCTTGTACTCTGTCATCAACATTTAGTTTCTCATCTAGAGTCAATACAATGTCTCAAAACCTTCTTAAAATGAGTCTGCCCAGCAACCAATTACCTGGAAGTTCCAGTCTGGGAAGCACCAATTACAGCAGCGTCTGATATAGTCCCTCATGTTTTGTCTGCTGCGGATGAGGTGCTACATGTTGTCAGTTGCAGACCTCCCTCGTGTGGCCTTGCTCGATGTCACATTCTTGCATCATGAGGTAAAGATGGAGTGTGTTGTCTCAGCCACAGACGGATGGCCGCAGTTGACCTCTAGAGTCTCAGACCACAAAGCGAGAGAAGTAATTGAGTATCAGTGGTCAGCCCCCTTCAGGCTTACGAAAGGGGGAAGAGATCATGCCTTTAAGATCAGTTGAATTTGAAACATATTAATCTATCTGCTTTCAACTGGTAAAGCCCCTAGTTAACTTTAAAATTATTACACATCACAGTATAGCTGTTAAGCTAGTTTAACCAAGACCAACTTTTTGAAAGGAATACAAATATACCATGAGTTTTGCATCTTGTATATTCTGGTTCAGCTGTGAAAAAGGTAGTAAATGACATTTACGCTGTTATGTACTATGCCAGCATGTGGTCATCAAACAATGTGTTACCAATTTGGCACCTGACCACAACTGACACACCAATTAATTTTAATGTGGATATATGCCTTTCCTCTTTGTAAACCAATGTGAATTAGTTCCTGTTTATAACACTGTCCTGTGTCATGAAGACCAAACTTCACGCTTCAGATGTGATATTTGAGTTTAAACTTTACAGCAGCAGCGCAGAAATGGGTTTTGAAGAGTGTTCACAGTGCACCATGCAGAGATGTCACCACCACGTCTCGGATTGCCTTTGAGTTGCACCATATCGACCCCCTGCTGATGTAGTTACCTTAGTGACTGAGCGATGAGATGGAAAAAGATATTTTAAGTTAAAAAAAGAAAAAGACAAGGAACAAAAAAGAGTGCAATAACTCTATGCTTTCAGTCTTTAAGTGTGGAAAAATCCTCTTTTCTCCAGGGAATGGATTTTGTTCTTGCAGGACTCAGTATATCGATCAAAGCAAACTGTAAATAAGACACTAAGGAATGTAAAAGTAGCGTTGTTGATAATTGATGAATGGCTTGTTCATAGACTTAGTAGCCTGACTGGTCTAATTAGCTCAAATATACTGGGTCCTAGATGAAGGTGCCTTTCAGAGAAAATGTTACCAGAAGGCATTTTTACACCGCTCAAATAAACCTTCCTCTGAAAATATGTAGGGCTTTGGGTAAGTTTATTTGGTGTTGTCATCCGTTCAAAGAGCTGTTGTTTCTCACAGTTGGCGAACAGATGCTGTGTTCAAAGTGTCTTGTTTTCCCCTCAGCTACAACTCAAGGCTATCAAGGACTTAGAGCATAGCATATCCTCTAATACCCTGAATTTCATACAATTGTGTTGTGTAAAAATGAAAGAAATACAACATAAAGCATCTCAGGCTCTTAGGAGGTGGCCATTAGTGCTCTAAACACTGGACTGGGTTTAACTTGTCAGAGGACTTCAAAGCCCAGCTCTCTGATCGGGCTTATGGGGAATTATTGATTGCCTGCTAAAATATCTCAGGGCAGAGGTGTACAACATTGGGCTTTTAAATGCAGCCCCTTACACACACAGCATGCATAATGTATTTTGTTTCCATCAGAAAGACACTCTGGAAATAGTGGGGTTGATCTCTCGGTGTATTTAAAGTTGTGATACTACAGGTTGATAGGATGTTTAGTGTGTGAATTATACAATAATAATACAGTTTATTTGGTACTACAGGTAGTGGCCTTATCACAAAGTATTTAAGTTTCCTCATGTTACTTCATTTCAAAGGTGCTAACCTTTGTTTGGAGGGTTTAAGTATTAATTTGCAGGCAAAACTAAAAATATATTCACTAGAATTCTGACATAATCAAGGATTACAAATGTATTCATTCTCGATTAACAATGTTGTTGTTGGAAAAACTTATCAATGAAATACTAATTAAAACATAACACCATTTTTCATCCAATCACAGTGGGTCCTTTCTTGTCCCTGTGATTAATACGAGCAAGAGCTGCATTCAGTTCTCACAGGTGTTCGTAATGAGAGAGGTCAAAGGTCAGATGGTCAGAGCAGAAGCAATTTACCCCCCCTGAATAATTTTCATCCCAGTCTGCTGGTGTGAAAATGTCCATTTGTTTAGCAATTCCAATATTGATCTGTCTGCTGCCAGGGGTGTTCTGTTTTGCACAGATGTTAAACATACATCTTTCTGTTGAACCTAAATAAATATATTACTACGACTGACTGCATTTATCAGACCACTAAGACTGAACTATGAATACAAACAAGGCTGCTAACCACCACAAACTGTAACATGAAAAATGCACCAGGAACGTAATTGGGTGGCATGTGGAGCTCATCTCACCAGACTCTCCCCTAATCAAGCCCAAAACAGGTGCGGAGAGCTCCTTCCTCTACCTATTTGGCTGTGTGTATGTGTGTATGATGGGAGAGGAAGTGGGGGAAAAACAGCGCCTGTCCTCATTACCAGCAGGCTAACACCTGAGGGATGAGATGTATGTTGATGCCCAGACCTGATTTGCACCCCTATTATCACCAGCAGGGGGTCGTCGTCATGACATTATGGGGGAACTGAATGTGTATGGAAGGGGTCGAGATGGCAGTTTACTCTAGGGGGCTACAGAACTTTGAAAAAGGGCTTAATGAGGAGAGGCTGATCGTCATCAGATTGGTGCTTAGGCAGTGTAGTTAGGCTAAATCAATACCACCTCATGGGGTGTCTGACAGCCTTAGATGTGTATCAACACAGAATATGTTTTCTCACCTCTCTCCCCATGTGTCAAACTAATTGGGGAAGATTGCATTTTATTTATTGACTAATCAAGCAGGAATGTGGTCCATAGTTGACAGGTAAGGGGGCCACTATATTTTTTTACAGGTACTGTAACTCGCATTAGATTACTGAGTTAACACAGCAAACCGTAGTGGAGATGGAAGCTGAAACCATTCTTTAAATTCTTCAATTTCAAGTTTGAACTGAACTATTACATCAAAAATTAACTTACAATATTAACTTATTTTTAGAATTTCCATTTGGATTTTACTTTCTTTAATTTAAAGTCCTGTCAATTTAATTTATGTTCAGGAATAAACTACATAAATTGAAAGGCCATTTCTCATTATTTCAGTTAAATATTCGGTATACTGTGCATTCCCTCCAAATTTTGCAACTGCTGTTGTGTACAGCTGGATTTCAGGAAACCTACATTATTGAATCACACTGAGTCTAGTCTGTGTCCTTCTAAAAGTAACATTACCCTCTCCTTTCTTCGTTTCCAGACTTTGTTCCATACACATCACCTGCTGCAAATTTTATTGAACTTTAACGGTTTGGAAAAGCTCCTACAGACACAGTACAAAACTGTGCATTTTTTAAACGAGCCCATAATCCACAGTCTAACCTCTGATTGGCCACCTGGGACTGTTCTATAATGCAGCTTAGAGTTTCTTTCTGGTGCCCTAGAGTATCATTCCTCATATGGCAGTCCCGAGGGCCAAAGAGCCATGTCTGCAGTGCAAATAGAAAGAAACAGCAGTTTGGAAAGTCATTGAATCTCCACAAGTGCTCTCCACATCGGAAAACGTTCACATTTTCCTGCCCTTGGAACGCTGTTTACAATGTTGTATGAAAAAATAAGATTAATGAGATTTTGAATACTTCCCCTGATCTCACACGAGCTCACTCTGTGAGTCCTCTTTTTATCGCAAGGTTACCAGACAGAACCAGACAGAAATTCTCATGTGAGAAGGAAACTTTTATTAGGGCCTTCACATAACTGCCTCATTCAGTGTAAACCTCATACCTCTTTAGCATAGACATTTGCCAGTGTGCAACAGGGACCCCAGTCCAATCCAGTTTATGAATTAAATTTAAATAAACAGGCCGTTGCTAGAAATGTAAAAATCATTGCAGTTTCTTCTTTTCATTGCCCACTAGATGGTTTGAGAGCCCTGTGACCCCTCATCTCAATTTGCTTAAGTGCAACTTAACCAGAATGCACTAGCAGAGGGATGTTTAAGTTGTGGGTCATATATTTGCCTATGAGAAATTTGGGCTGATTAGCTAATAAGACTCAGCAGTGTAGCCCACTGCTTATGGTTTCCAGGGACCTGATTGGATGAGTGTCAACAGGAGGGTCGTGCCGCTGTGTTTTGCAGAGTGGCGTTTCCTGTGGGTCTCATTGTCTATCCTTGCAGAGATGTGCTTTACATGCAAATCAGTTGAATTGTAAAAAATATCATTTGAGAAAGTCATTTAATGATTTTAATGCCTTACTGCTTTTATAATACAGCCTTTACTATTGTATGTGGAATTACAAAGTAGCCTCAATGAAATCCAGACTGAGTTGCCTGGAAACCATTAAAATATTATATATAAAAATGAAAAAAAAAGAGTTTGTTAACAGAAATAAACATGTTTTATGTGCTTTTTGTGATATAGCAGGTACAATATGTCTTTTTAAACTTCAAGCAGTAATAATGATACAGTATGCTTAGAACTCCGAGACGTCACATTTCTTGATCCCTGTTGAGATAGAGCTCATAATTATATTTCAGTGTTGTTTTTCTTACACTTTCAACTAACATGTACAAATTCACATTTACATTTTGGTTTAAAACAGTTATTTATTTACCAAAGAGATGTAAAAGAAAAGTGCACCTATTGTGTCTGTGACAGGCACGCGAATAGGTTGTGACATGAACACTACAGTTCGATTCAATTCAATTTTATTTATATAGTAATTTTTACAATGTTACATTGCTTCAAAGCAGCTTTACATGAAAAATAAAGCAGAAACATTGGCAAACATTGAACTACAGGAAACCACACTATATACATGGGAAATTTATATTCCCTAGAAGCTGGTGCAGTTTTGAATTCTAACATCTTTGTTAGAGACCAGAGTCTAAATTGTCAGTCTCAGCAGAGACACTGGCAATGACTGATTTACATAAAGGCACATTTTTAATGGTGCAAGACATTTCCCTGCTATGGAATAATTTTTCAGGGTCTCCTATTATCTTGGGTATATTAAACTAGTTTATATCTATTAAACTTATTTCATAATGATTCATTGGTTCACCATGAAATCAATTTAAACTTTAGAGAGCAACCATGAATATCCGGCTTTTTAAGAGACCTAAATCCTGTGCAATTCTGCTTACATGATATTGTGCTGCCCGCAGCCAGCAGCTCTGCAGGCAATGCGTCCCACACTGTCTGCGTGAATACAGTAGAGCAATATGGATTTAATGCATGCATGCAGATGTTAGGGAGAAGAGTAACCAAGTAACCAAGCAGAGGAAATAATTAATGTAATTATGAGATTCTAACATGATCTAATGAGAAGAAAACATACAGTAACACAATTAAAGAATTAGTTCACTCTAAATTCAAAATTATGTCAATATTATTTACTAAAACAGTATGGCTTTTTTTCTATGAAACTCAAAAAGAATCATTTCTAATAACATAAATACACTACATTTATACAACAGCTTTGTTATGTGTGTTCATGAATTACAAATTTAATGTCAGTCTGTTTTTTAAACAATGGTGTCACATCACTTTAGGTCACTTGAAAGATGAGTTGTATTGACCACTACTAGGATACTTTACCGACCAATATATTATTTTCTAATATTAATTTCTCTTATTTTCAATCCAAGAAAATCATGTGGATTTGGACCAAAAGAGGATAAGTAAATAAATGCCAATTTTTTTAAACATCCCAAGACTCGTGGGCCTGTCAACATTTCATGTGACACAGTGCATTTGAATCTGTTCGTTCTGCTCACTAACTCTTCCGTGCCTTTTTGACAGGCAACCAGTAGTTGTCCAGCTTCTGCAAATCACAGTACACCAAAAGAAAGCCTTTTTTGCATGACTCCAGAGCTTTAGAGAGAGGCATCAGAGACAGACCTGACTTTACAACCTGTTTGGGATTTGGGCTAGTGCGGCGTAACTAACACCCCTGCCGAATCACATATGTTGCTGAATTTTAACTCTGCTGTTTTGCAGGAGGCTGTGCTTTCACAGGACCTCAGAACAAATGCCATCTGTTAAAAACAAACAAGAAAAAGAAACGGTCCTTCTTTAAGAAATAAAGTTCAAGACCTGAGAAATGAACACATGTCATAATGTACGAGTCCAGACGGCCAATTATTTTTTATTCGGGCACTTAAACTTTGTGTAGGAGAGCAGGATATTGGCTGTAATATATACATAATACTGCCTGCAGCAGCGGGGTCCCCGGCTCAAACTCATCCCAGGGGGCATCTAGTGAAGGTACCTCAGAGCACAGACAGCCACCTGCATGTGTCTGCTTTGGTGTGTGCCAATTACTCACTGACAAACAGACAGAGTGGCTGACAGTTTTCAGTATGTTTGGCAGATGTCAGGCACAAACACCCCAGTGTGCCCTCACATCAGTGCAGCGTATGGGTAGAGGCCTTGAAATGACAGCTTGACTGGACAACTGCCAAGATCAGAGGCATCCCATGAAGAGATAGAAAGAATAAATATACTGTGGAGATATTTTGTTGCAGATAGTAAAAGACAGACTTGCTCAACCACCAAACCAAATAACAGAGATGTAAAAAGGTTATTTGTCATTATCAAGACATATTTAAAAAAATTAAGTGTCAACTAATTAGATTAATACTTGAGCAGGCTGTTTTAGAAGCTGTTACAAGTTTTAAAACAGATATAAAACCCTGCAAGCTGACAATTTTTACCAACTATGACATCTTAAGTGATTCTTGCTAAGGGAAGTATTTACTGTAATTGCTCTTTTTACTTGGGCCAATAATGGACTACATACAGTAGCAACGCCCTGGCAACCAGCAACAACATCATAGCATTGTGGCGGCAAGTTTAGCACAGGCAACATAAACACTACTGATATTTTCTTTAAATACTCTAAAAACCTAGTCTGAATTTCAAGGCTACTGTTATGTTGAACATTACATCTACATTGGAGCCATTCAGTCAAACCCCATTAACAGCTAACAGCATAAGATACATACTGCGAATGTGCGCACAGATAAATTAAAGCAAAGTAAAAGTCCAGACACACTACAAATTCAAGATGGAAGCTCTCTCTCTTATATCAGTAGATGGTTAACCTAAATCATTAATTTATAAACTCATATTTGACAAGGCTCGTTTCTGTGTCTTTGTGTTGTTTGAATATCCATGCATAAGATGCCTGAGTGGCATTACTACACCTTGTGGTCTGGGCATCATAACCACATAAATGGATCCTACCTTAAGTCAGGGGTATACAGAGGCAAACATTACCCAACATTTTCTGGGGCAGCAGAGCACCTGGCAATCATATAGATAATGTTGTCATTAATGATTAGTATGGTGTATCTACGGTAACAGAAAGATTAAAAAGCCTCTTATTTACAAGAGCTACAGTCAAACACATAAACATACTGTTTCCACATGAACATACAAATTCCACTGTGCGATACAGCAATCAAATGTCACCTCATACATTGAATCCTACATTAAATACCGTAAATTAATGTTGTGGTGAATAGAAAGACAACATCAGTATCTGTATTACTGTGTAAAGACATTTGCATTTAAAGTGATTTCTACGAAAATATGAGAAAACAAAGCATAGTTATAAAAACCTAATTCAATATTTGCAAGATTTATTCTTTGCTGTAGGCTTACTTCATATACTCTATGCATTATAATATGTTGACCAAATCATATTAATTATTGTGACATAATTACTGCAATTTTTGTATGCAAATTTGGGACACAAAACACATAATTAGAGATAACGTCAAATAATAACTTCCGTCACATAATTACGGCAATGATTCAACTCACTGCTCAAACGAATTTCATTAATGAATTGAAAGCTAGAAAATGATCCAGTATACAGTTTTAAGCGTGGATTAGTTTGAGCTATTTTGCAATTATCTCTATATGCAAATGGGAAAGATAAGCAATCGCTTGGTCTTCCCGACAGCTATGAATAAAGAAAGTTGCCAAGCTTGGAATAATATTGTCAGCTATTGAAATGCATTAGAGCTGTGGAAAACAAAAATGTTTCTGTATAGAAGTCCATTTAATTTTTTTGTGAATGAAAATGTGGTGTATAAATATATAAGAACATGACAAATATGCCAGTAACAATTGGGTATATCAGGAACTAGCAGATAATATTACTTCATAGAAACAAATATATCTTCTTGTATGAATTTAATGCATACACCACTTTTTTATGCTGTTGTTTAGGTTGTGATTAACATGAGATATGTATTCATAAAGACGAAAAGGTCATAAATACCTTTTGCTTAGGTAATTTAGGTAACGTGATTAGTTAAAAATGAAAGGTAATAAAAGTTCAGATGTGTACTTTCAGCAATAGCTGCTAACAATGTTTTTTCTCACCTTTAAAAGAAATCATTGTTAAATAATTATCGTCTGGTTATACTCGTCTTTCATCTTGAATTAATGCTTTATATTAGCATGCAGTGCACATTTGCTCATTAAGATCTAAAACTTTACCAAACGCTTGTCTTCTACATCAACATAACCATAGTATCCACTGATGAAGACACTTTTTTTTAGACTTGTGCCTCCAGTTGTTCTATGTGTACTTTGTACACACCTCAGCTGTGGATAAACTGAACCCAGGTCTGATTTAAATGGGGGCCAAGGGCCCTTAACTTGTCTTCAACACAAGTTATGGGACTGGGGGTCTACCTCCAGGTCTCCACAGCTTCTAATAATTGCTCTCTCTCTGGATGAGTAGTCTCCAAGGGCTCAATTTAGACTGCAGACGGTTTTCCCGGCACAGATTACTATCTTAGAGCTGCTGAATTCAAAGGGACTGGAGCATTCCTGTTCAGCAGCTTGTGACAAAGAGTTTGGAAGCAAACTCACATGCACATAATGGTTATAGAATAGATTCCATTCACAGTAGCATCACTGTTTTATGGTGGAAAGATAGAGGTTCTAGGAAACGTGAGGAACAATACCGGTTAGGTTTAGTGCAGTGTACAATGTACTGATTTTCCTCACTCATTCTGTTGGGGTCTAAACTTAAAGGGAAAGTTCACCCAAAAATTAAAATTCTGGGATTTACCTATGAGGTTCCAAATATGGGTACAATAATACATGTCGATTTTTACTGTATTAATAGACATTATTAAATTTTTTTTGTGCTCTGCAAAAGAAAGACATACACATTTGGAATAACATAAAGGTGAGTAACTGTTTAATACATTTATCTAATAATAACCAATAACCGTGGTGTTGCTGTGCCATGCTCTATCAATTACACTACAGGAAAAATAACTTTTCTGCTGCTTTTAGAAATACAACAGAACTATTGTTTTCCATTACTTTGATGTTAATAAGCAAGTCATATTTATAGAAACTTTGTGATGTTTAAGAAATGCAAATGAAAACATATTCAATATAGCATATATGGGAAACATAAACAGATGGCTCAATGTTCCATTAATATGCAACATTTTTATACTAATGATGTACCTGTTACACAACTCACAGTTTTAGAGACAGAATCACAATCATTAAAGATAGAAATGATTGTTTTCAGAAACAGTCATGCTTTCAAGGTCCTATGAGGTTGTGTGATCACAAATTAAGTTCACACTATGGCTTTATGACTCATCTTTGCAGCTTAGATCTTTCACATGAATCACCATTAATGAGGTGGATTGCAAGGTTACTGCAGCAGAGCTCTAATGAGGTCAATGTGAACTTCAATCAAACTCAAGGAATTGTAATGAAATGGCATTAACTTCAGGTGATCTCAAATATTCAATCTTCAAAGGCTATGCGACTGTTCAGCTATACTAAACAAAATGTACGAGTTAGAAAAATGTCACAGAAATACTGATTTTGTGGTTTATAGGATTTGGATAAAAAGTCTTTATGATGCACAGTATTTCAAAGCATCTATGAACCTATGAATCTATAAGTCAGTGAATCTGCCATTGAATCAAGGGTGAATCTAACACTCTTGTGACCCTGTCTGACTTTTATGGGAATCTCATTAGAAAAGAACATACACTAAGGAACACAACCTTTTATAAGGGTGACAAAGTATTGCTGTAACAAAAATGTTGTCATGATAGATGCAATCAGACACACACACACACACACACACACACACTTTCCGCCTACTTAACCTGCATGATGTGTGCTTCTTTATTAGAAAATTATAGCAGAAACCCATTTTACAGTATAAATACTTTTCCATTTTGTGTTAATCTGTCACATTAAGCTTTACAAATTTTCCTGAAATGTTGTTTTTAGGATTATTAGAAAACAAAGCTGTTTCCGGATTTAATACTGACCTAGAAGAGGGTCCATAAGTTTCAAAGTTCACAAGTTCTTCCTGTGCAAGGCCTGAATTCTCTTAAAGTTTCATTAGATTCCTCTCAGATAAAGTAAAAACCTTTAGTGTCTTCTACCTATAACAGCTTCGGCTCTTAGCTGAGATTTCACTGGCTTCTTTCTGACCTCTGCGCTCAAGCCTTGCAGGCAGGATTACCAGCGAGTTCGGCTCCGTCTTTGTTCCTCTGGACTGTAAGAGTGGAAGATACTTTACCAAACACTTAAACAGCCAAAACTTCAGTTATCCACACAACTTTGTGTTCACCATTAGCGGGAACTGCTGCAGAAGATCAATAGCAAGTACACTCAATATCACCACTGACTCTTTTCAAACAAGCTGAGAAAGTGGTTACACAGAATTACACGATGATTCCACACTATTGCAATGTTCAACAACACAATACTTCCAACAGTAAGATATTTTTATCTTTCTCCAGTTTACCCTTTCGTATGTACAATCACAACCAATTGTAAAGTTTCTTGAGCTTGGAAAACCCAACATATAAATACGGTATCTGTCAAATGAAACAAATGATTATAACCAAAGGCAAATTGGAAAGTAGCTTGAGAACACTGTTTTGGTGGCCAAATTAGGGCACAGACAGTCCAAAAAATGTGGTTAAAGCAAGTGTTGTTTTTGGGCACCATTCCTCTTAAACACTTTGCATTTGTTACGTGCAAAGACTTTTATTTTGAAGTCTTCTGTTTGTTTCTGTTTTTTCCTGTTTTCATGCACTTCCTGTTTAATAATCATCATCACCTGTTTCATTTTGATTAGTCGCTCTATTTAAGTTCCCTGTTTTGATGTTCAGTTTGTCGGTTATTGTATGGATTGTTGTTGGATGTCTCGGTGTCTCGAGCTTACATACAGGGATGTATTGGATTATCTCATTGAGCTATGCTGCTGTTGCATCTGTTGTTGACATTACTATAATTTAACGGTTAGGCGCTTGTATGCTTTCTTTATTAAATATCTTTCGTTCATATTCCCGTGTTCTCGCTCCTTGTTCTCAATTGCCCTGTCGCTACAAACACTTACTGTAACAGCATTGTAGGTACAGCAAGATTTTGCAAGATGGCAGACTCTAAACTCGTGCTTCTCATAGTACGTTTTCTTTTATTTACTAATAAGAAACAGCACGTAATTAAAAAGAAAGAGAATATGGCAAAACTATAACAAAGCCTGTATACAATCTATTTTTGTTTTTCACCTGGATGTCTGTGCCTTTATTTATATCAGTAGAAAGGATGACTGACAGAATTCAATTAAAGAGTAAACCAGAGTATAATCAGAAGCACTGATAGTATGTGAATAAAGTATAGCTACAGGATTAAGAGAATCCTCTGGAATTATCCATGATTTAGCAAAAGAAAAACAGAGATGCTATCATTGGAAAAGACTAATGAAACCACTAATGCTTTCAACTATGCTTATAGTGCCCTCTTTATTTTACACACTATCTGCTCAAACACAAACTGCTTATATTCGCTGTCCCTATGCTTGGTACAAATGGCACCTAGCTAATCTGGACAGTCTACTGTGATATAGGACTATGAATGGCTCTGTGCTGGGGAGGACAATGGAACTATAAATCTAATTTGAAGGATCTTAGGAACCCATTTATATGCCCCAAAACATGAATAAATGAAGTCAATGGGCCAGTAAATGGCTAAAGAACAGTTAAAATTCATATTCTAAGGAGATAATTTTGTAGATCTTTTAAAATACATACTATATTAACATACTCTTAATTTCAAAACACCCTCTAATCCGCCCATAAAATTTATTTAAATAAATTCAGAACATCCTGTAACCACCCTGGATGCTATTTTCAACAATCATTATTTTGTGTATTTGGGTGTAATAGAGTATTTTTAAGAACACACTATTTTGAAGCTACATGTTCTTTTTTGTGTATGCATTTGGGTGGCATTATTACATTTTCCCACATTGTGAGGAGTAGATTGAGGGGCTTTCGACAGATCTGGATCAGCAACGTTGTGCAGTCACAGTGCTTAAGAGAGTAGAATTTTCTTATTGGTTATTGGTGAACATGATCAGTGATGGAAATTTGGTAACGGAAAAATATTTTTTTAACAACCTGCGTGCCATAAGTACCCGTTAACCAATCATAACAGGTCATTTACCTATAAATCTTAAAAAACAGTAACAATAATAGACACTTTAATAATATTGACTTAAACATTCATATAAATGGTCACAACTTTTTTAATACAATGACTAAATATGACTTCTGATAAGATACAATGAAACGATAAAAAAAACATATACACTAAAAAGGTATATTACACATTTTAAACATTTCTGATTAAATAAACAGGAAAACTCTAGCACTAGTATGACCATATTTCAGCTCACAACGAGATAAGAATGAAGACAAAAGTTGCAATCACTTGGCCAACATTTCTTTTTTTACTTTTACACAAATAACACTGACAAACAAACAATAAATGCAATGCAACAGTTCCACTTATCAAAAGTAAACAGGAAGTGACACAATAAGTCCCCATATATAAGGCATTTATAAAGTAATAGCTAAAGACATTTCATCCCCTTTTCAGGGTTTAATAAGCAAATAGTTTTAATCATATTTAGCATGCATTACCATAAAACTGTCCACATATGAGGGAATTCAATAAACCTCCTATATTCTGTGTACATATGCTGCCTGGATGCCATTAGCATTTGGCTAATACTTCACACAGACCATCTGTCACTGGAATATTATTATAAAGCCCTCATATCTCCCCGATCTAAAGCAGTCCAAAACAAACTGTACCAGATGAATGCTTTCCCCTGAAATCTTCCTTCCAGTTCACATTTGTGACAAAAAAAGCCAATCCATAATAAAATGGATGAGACGAACTCTAGCTGTATTGATCTGAACTGATAGAAGATGAAATGCCAGCTAATGGAGCTACTGGTCTTGAGGCAGATGTCTAATAGACTTGGTGAGTCTTCACTTCATCAAGCCTGGCCACCGCTGACAGTTAGATGCTGGAGGGCAATTAAAATTAAAGCGTGGCTGATTAGAATATCATATTCATCTGGATGGTAATTACTGTGTCTGGCTTGGTATAAATAATTAATTATGCAAAACCCATGCAGCTGCCACTGGCTGGAGTTAACCAACTTACTGTCAACATCTCGCAGTGTTGGAAAGGATAAAAAGACTGAGGAAATAAGCACTTTGGCTGCTATCTTTCGGCCCTGTTGGGGCCCCTCTCTGTACCACTGGAGCAGTGGCTGTTGGCCCTCTGTGTGCAGGTGGCTCTGTAAGGACAATACAAAACTTCTTTAAAGGCCCTTAAAGGATGGGAGTTATAAAGGGCAGCTTCATAGAGACACTTCAGCCTCTCATTAATACAAATGACTTTTTCAGACATTTTTCATTTACTCGAGGAGACACATTAGCTTGGCCATTTCTCGCGGAACTTGATGAATAATAAAAAGAAAATATCCTAGATTCATGTCATAAGAGGAAATATTTTCACTCGAATTGATGAATTTCACGTGTTTGAGGAAAGGTTTTATTGTTACAGCTCGCCAGTGGAATGGTGCTTTCTGAGATTTCATTGGTGATGTTTTCCTTCCATTTGTCCTGAGGCTCTGCACTACAACAAGGCAAACCTCCTCCACCCTCCACTGGATATTTCATTAGCCGTCCAACTGATTGATGATGTGAGTCACTCAGACTGGAGCTCGACTGGTTGCTGTTGACTCGTGAGGTAACCTGCAGCTACCCTGAAGCTTCTGAGACTTTTAGAGACAATAAAGGTTCTGGAATAGGGTAAAAAAACACATTACAGCCCTGACAGCGGCCAGCTTTTCGTTTCTTCATTGTTGGCCTATGATGACACAGGACCAGATCAAAGGAATATGGGGGCCTAGGGCACAAACGTCACAATAACATTGTGACACCTATTTCCACACAATTCCATCCGGAAATGCATTGAATCGTGTAAAATAAGAGGTGGATTGGGACCGAGAGATGGGGCCCATTTCATATTGGCCTCTAGTACATACAGTAAGATACACAGAGTGACAAGGGCCCTTTTGCCCTTGTTAGAAGTCACATAAATAGTCAAATGGAGACCAGCTGTATATAGTCAAGGGATTTCAGTTAATAGTACAAAAAACATACACCATTATTTGGAAGGTGAGTCATTCTGGTGAGTCATTATTGTGGCAGAACTTACATAATGAAGACAAAAAGACCTTTAAAGCTCTTGTTAAAAATTAACTTCACATTCTAATTATGTCCAAGTCAGGGGATAGATACAACATTTCCAGGTGATCTCTTGAAGTACAGTGAACTCAATAATTAAGAAATGGAAAATGTATGAAACAACTGTAAATCTACCCAAATCAGGATGTCTGTGTGCTTTACCAGACAGAGTTTTACAAGGAAGAGGCAAAGAGTAGCCACTGTTGAAAACATGCCACATGATCTTGAGTCCGACGAAATCACTGTGTGATTATCATACTGGACATTATCATACCTGTTTACCATTTACCATTCTGTGCAATAAATAATAATAAAAATGAAAACTTACAAGGGGCTGAATATTTTTATAGATACTGGTAATACTTAGAATTTAAACTCTGACTGGAATAGGTCTCATTCACATAACCTTCTCAAAGGCATCTACAGTATTGTCACAGATTACATATGGTTTACATATGGTTATATAACATTGTACATTATATAACTGCGGTTATTCTGTACCATGTGGGAATCTAAGGGAACTAATGTTGGAACCACAACAAAGAGAGCTCAAGATTATTAGCATGTTTATTAAAGTTAACACTGCCTTACAATTACCCTTCGACTACTCTATGCGCAAAGTCATAGCTTTAGCTGAGCACAGCTATATCACTACAGCAGCAGAGTATGGATGAACTTGAGAGAGTTAAAAAAATGTATGAAAAAATAAAGCATACAGTAAGCAGAAATCATACTGCAGAGGAGTTCATAGAGTGAAATGGTCGAGTCTTTGAGTCTGTGGAGCAATTTCCCAAAGACTTCCAAAATCATATGTAATCCGTTACATATTTATCAAATTAAATTTCTGTTAAAGCCCTGATACGAACAAATAGGTTATATAATAAATTGTTACACAATTACACAAAACATTCAAATGAAATGTAAGTATGCCTGAAGAATTGCCTTGACACACAATGAGATCAAACTGTAATAGGCTAATGTAATGTGGTTTGTATTGACCACTTGAAAACAGTTCAATAATGATATACTTGGGTAATACAGTTGATGTATGCATGCTATTCTGCAGGCCTTATAGTTTACAAAGAGGATGAAGAATTGATACACACACTTGTCACTGTGTCTTGAGGCCTTGAATATGGGCTCTGTCCCAAAACCTAGTAAGCTGCTTACCTAGACAATATTTTAAGACATCGGCATGCTCCCAATGCAAAGTCTGTTTTTTACAGTAGGCAGCCTGATTATGGTTCTAAAATAGCTTCTTTTGGAATTTTTTCCAAAAGGCAGCGTTTCACATATCCTTCATAGTAGGACATCAACAAGGGTTTAAAACATAGCTTTTTTTATTTTAATTTGTCAGAGAAAAAAATCCCATAATGCATTTCAACAAGCTTTAATAGCAGTGTCTTGGAGATTAAATCCATTGAATACTTTGTGTGTACTGCTGGGAACCACTGTTTAATTAAGACCATCTGATGTACAACTTATACAAAACTTCATGTCAAAAAATCAAAAGGAAAGCCTTAATCAGTATTTTCTGGGTGCACCAGATTCTACTGGGGAACCGGACCATGATTTTAATATGATGGCAGTTTGGTTGATGCCTCCATTGCCTGGCAAAATCCTGAGTAGCTGCATTTCTTTCTCTCTGTCATCATCATCATACAGAAGAGGTAACCTGTCCACCACTCAACACTGCCAGCCCAAACCTGTACCACTCCTCTCTCACCAGAAGCATAAACATTGTTCCTCTAGCCCCAAACCCACTCACTGTGCTTCTGTTTCTTGAATTATTTACATTCATGACTTAAAGTGTATTCAAGGTATACTATTTTATAATTAGTTTGCTCCTTAAAAATTGAACCTAAAACCTTTTCCTAAAGACTTTTCCTACTGAAGACATCAGAAAATAAAAGCAATTTTTGAGGTGTGGTGTGCCGAAGGATGTTGGTAGATTAAAAATGCCCCTATTTTATACTTGTATCTCTCCATCTCTTTGACCAATCTTTTAGTCTAAAAGTGTTTTGAGAGGGTGTGTCTGTGGGTTGCTCTGGGTAATAACACATAGAAACCCCCCATCCCTCACAATTTTCAGTCTAGCACTTTGCACCACTGGGGCCCCATATTGCAGTTTATGCTTCCCACCTGCTGTTGGCAGATATAGACTGAGCAAAACATGAGACGGAAAAAAACAACATACAAATTTCCTGTGTCTTTGCCTTCATGTTGAAAGGCTATATCTGAGCCAGGCAGCACTGTTACGCCTTTCAAAGAGAGCAGAGGAAGGAAATAAATCAAGGCTGTTTCATGTAAGATATGAGATTTTCATTGAGTCTTTTAAATGAAGCCTTTTATGCTGAGGAATGAGTGACAGTTGTAATGGTGTAATGTTCACAGAATGAGCTGAATAGAAAGAGGCAGTTAGCCAGCTCAGATTTAATCATGAAAACCGGCGCAAAAATAGAGGTGACAGTGTAAACCCAGCTTATTTTGGTTTAGTGCGGCTCATAATATGGAAAACTGGAAGCTCGTCCTGTTCGTAATTGTGGGGCACCGAACATTAAAATTTGGTGGTAGCTTTAAAATGAAAACCATCTCAGTGCAAAGGAACTCCCATAACAGGGCTATAAATTACCACAAGGTCGAAGCAGAAATATTCACATCAGTTGCCCGAAGTGCAAGAAAACTAAAAATCACTGCCAGATTTTTTTTAGATAAATGCTAAAAATGATAATAATGTAAAATAAACTGTTCCCACCAATGACAATATTATTCCATTAAATAACATACTACCAAAATGATACTGTCCTACTGTATGTATTGCATCTGTGTAATGGTCCCAAGAGAGAATTATTCATTTATTATCCAACCAATTATTCATTTTTATTATTATTAAAGTAGTTAAAGTAGCTAAATGTATTATTATTATTTATAATAAAGTGTCAATCAGATAATAATAATCAGATAATAATAATAATAATCAGATAAATGGGATAGCATGGTAAACCAAAGAACCACAACTGTCTCATGAGTATGCATTATCCAAAGAGGTTTGTAATACAAAAAAGGCTTAAAAATAACTCTTATAAGAGTTATTTTGTTAGCAGAGTTACTTTGTTAGCCTTTCCATTCATCTCAAAGGCAGTTATTCGGCAGGCCCATAACCCCTGAGTTTGTGATTTGCTATTTTTGCCTATGGGCACTCTATGATGGGTTGTTATAAGCCAATCATCCAAGTCATAAAAGCAGAAGAAAAATTACATCATGAAACAACACTGAAATCACAAGAACAATTCTTGATTTAATTAAAACATTAAGAGATAAAGTAAAAGTGTTTGTTAAAAAAGTCAACATGAAAGTACATTTACAAAAATAAACAACAAATCACAATTTCACACTCAAAATACAAACAAAGAAACAGCAACAAGAATCTGTTATTATATGTTATGTTTGTTTACAACCTGTTCTACAATATTAAGTGGATAGCATTCCATTTTATTTCTTTTAACTCTTTTTCCTGTGTGTCCATTGACGACTTTTCAAATATTATTAGTCATGTGGTTTGCCAATCACATTTCAAAATAATAGTCCCACAGTTTATGTTCACGTTTTTGTTGAAGATTTCTGTTTAGATCATGGGGTTACGTGAAGGCATTCAGAAAACCCAACAAATGGCTTGCAAACATTATGCAAGAATAATCCATTAACATTAAATACATATTTAAAAAAAATCACACAAACATGATGCAAAGATATGATGCATAGTTAACAAGATGGACACTCATCTAACAACTTACAAACCTTATTCTACCCAGCAGTATTTTAAAAATAGTTATAGGTATAGTCATTTTGTTTCAATCTCTATTTGTATATTTCTTCCATTGATGATATTATGACAAATATAGCAGAAGCTGGTGCCAGTTGAAAATGTGTATAGGAAGCTGTGAATACATGAAAGCACCATATATACTGAATGGAAATGTTCCAAACAAACTAGCAAACTACTGATGTGATTGTGGTTGAGCTGAATCCAATAACAATTAAGTTGCCAAAACTGCGACCACACACATGCCAATGGCATCTTTTTTGAACATTTCCCATGGAGACTTCAGGAGGTTCATTGAGAACTAATGTTCATATTGCAAATGGATCAGATGACCCTTTGCAATGGGATAGGAGCCACCTAGGAGCCCTCCATCTGCTGCCTATCAAGGGAATGAAGATCATATTCAAGTGCCCTTGTCTTAAAAAGCCCCTGATGGAACAATATGTTAAAGAAAAGTCATGTAGATGATTATGTATCCTTGTGCATACATTAAAGCATAACAAAAAAAATAATGATGGCTTGAATAAATGAAAACAATTATTTTTGCTGGAAAAGTAAATATATTTTATATACTTATAATATATTTTACATACTGATTTAACACTTTACAAATTGTAAATACTGAAGGTACTTATGTTTAAATAAAGTAAAGCAGTTTGGCCAACTGATAACTGCACTATTCAAATGGTATAGCCAAATTTTTACTGGTTGACATATTTGTTGACATATTTTTACCATTAGATATCCCTAGTCTAATAAAGTTTAAAAAATCTGTATTATCCAATCAATAAAAAATTGCTTGATTGTGTGCCATTTTATAGCTGTCTCTTACTGCCTAACATTTGGCCCCAGCATCTAGGATCTCATGTGTGTGTTTGCATGTGTCTCTTTTCTTTCTTTGGCCTTGGTGGTACCTTCTCTTTTTTGTGTGTGTTTAGCTGAGGCAGCTATCTGAAACATCCACACACACAGATTACCCAGCTAAAAACCATACCCTTTTCTAACAGTCGAGAGGACGAGACATCTTATTGGCTCTCATCCACGACATTCTCCCTCTCATCAGCTTCTAATCTGCAATGTTTGGGTCACTGTTACTGCCATGCTGGAAGGAGTCCACCCAGCAGGTTCAAGACTCAGATAGCCCTGTATCTACCATGCTATTCACATGTTAGTTCATTCGCTCTCAGAAGTGCACACTCTAAGAAGCGTGTACAGTGCATACAGGCACACACATGGATATGCACTTATAACTAGTGCCAAGTCTAATGTTCAAGTAACTCAGCATGGTCAAATTTATCTATCAGCCTAAAATGTCCTTCATTCTGGACCAGAACTAATGCATTACAACAGCTGTATGAAAGTGACAGTGATTATGGAAATGTTCTGTAAGCCAACAGCAATGCAATCAGTCTATAAAACATTTCTTTAACCACACACACATACAACCACACAGCAAAAGAGACAGAATGAAAACATGTATGATTCACTATTAACAAGGGCATGCAACTAATCAGACATGTGCGAGAGTGCCATTATTGCTGTTTCATTTCGATTACATGCATGTATTTCTCTTTGTGGTGAAACTGGCTTTATGTGTGTGCATTTCCTGACTGAAAATAACAGATAGGTTGCTGTGTAACTAATCAATCTTTACTATTGAGTGCATGTATCCAGACTAATCTATATCATTTTTTTTTTCAAATTTGAGAGAATATGAAGTACATAGCCATCCAATCCTTGGCAAATTTTATGTGCTCTGTTTAGTTCTAAATGATAAGACTATATTGTCCTCTTTTGTTGCGATGTTCCAAATCCAGTATTCCAATTTATCATATTTTGCTCATATGCTTTTATTTCCAAATACTATTGTGCATACTATTCATAACTGACCCTCACTATAGCTCATACTTAGAGCTCATACTTAGTTACAGATTTTTAGACGAACCTGTAAAAACTTGCTCCACTCTTTGGGTTACAAATATAAATAATTAATCAAATTGCACTGCATTCTGACTTTCTGATTTTTGCCTGGCTGATGATAAAATGAGAGACAAAAATCACATAGTCTTACATCAAAGGACATCCAAAATATAAGTCTTGGGGACGGGTATTTATTGTAATTAACCATACAGTAAAATATAAAATAAGTTAAATATATTTCTTGATTTTACATAACACCACATAACATTAATTCTGCATACTGCATTACAGCTTAAATTGCATTACATCTTAAATTGCATTTGACCTCTAATGTAAGCAAGCAGTTTGGAGAAATATTTTTATTTATTTCTGAATATAGTAATCAGTTAGGAGGGAATTTAAAAAATCTCCACTGGCCATTTTTTCTACCAACATAAGCTGTCGACATACGTCATAGACACTGTCTTCAGCGGTGAGATATATGAATGTGAGAATGACCCGGCCCCTGACGGCAGGGTGGGACGCACCGCCTGCCGCTGTAATGATCCAGCAGCTCTCCGCAGGGCTGCTAAGAGAGAGCAGATAAGCACCGGGCACGGGTGCTTATCACGGGTTTCAGCGCTGCCGTTTAAGCGGCACAGTGCCGCTCTGCCTATATGCAGCCTGGAATCACAGAGCATAGAAACAAAGCACCCTGCTTCCGATGCAACAGTGTGATTGTGCCAACCAGCAGCGAGATGGCCAGGAATACACATGCAGTTAGAAAACAAATAAAGCACGCCAGTACACAGAAAAGGTGAATAAAAAGCAGATGAAAAGATGATTTTAAGTAAAGGGCTCATGAATTGAGAAATCAAAATTTTCATGATATTCTTAAAACAGCTTTTATTGAAACCAAGCTGCCAAAAGAATTAATTTTTGATTTCGTCTCAGTATGATGTCATAGTGACGAAAGACCTTCTCTGAAGAAACTAAATGGCTACTTTTACATCATTGCCTGTTTAATCCCACCCAACGATTTGCACATGTGGGAGGCAAACATAGGATTAACACCACAATAGAGATGCCTCTGAGGATTACAAGACTTTGTGCAGTGTGTATGCAGAGTGTCTGTGATTACTGGAGTTTGATTAGATTACTTTGAAGGTTGGTGTGTCTTTTGTCTGAATGTGGGTGTTAAGAAGGACTATTTTTCAGATTGGTCTAGTGGGCATGCAAAAAGGTTGGCAAGTACTTCACAACACTCACTTATATATGATACATATATGATTACATATAAGATAAAATTGTATATAAATAAGGTCCTACTATAGTGGACATTTTGAGCAGTTCTTATTAGTCTTTTCTTGTTTTCTTTTAACCATAGTTGGGTTAAACTAACTAATATCTGTATTTAAGTCATATTATACATGGAATGACATAATGATGGCCTATTAAAAAGACAGTTGGACTTGTTACCCAAAGGTTGCAGGTTTGATTCCCACTCTTGCCAGGAAATAACTGAAGTGCCCTTGAACAAGACATCTTTCCCCCAGTTGGTCCCTGGGTGCTGCAGTGCCGCCTGCTGCTCTGGGTATGTGTGTGTCTTCACGAATTGCAGTGTGTCTCACTCTTCACTGGTCTGGGTTAATTGGGTTAACATGTCAAGTATGGGTAACCATACCTGACAAATGCGTCACTTTCACATAAAGGTAATTAAATGGCAAAATAATGTTTTTTTTTGGTCAAATAAGTCCCTCGAGAGCAAGAGTCAATTAGTTATTGTTTCACAATCCTCCATCATGTTTTGCCTTTGTTTTGTCTTTGTTACCAAAGCCTATTACAGAAGTTCATAACTGCATTTGTCCATAGCACTCCATCACTGAAACCAACATTCACATTTTGGTGTTTGTATATAGATCCTTTGCAGGGCACATGGGAATGTGCTTCTGTTCTTTTTACGGGTCAGCATTAACACTATGCTAATGCACCAGATGTCAGGCTCAAATAAATCAGTTGTGATTCTACAGATATCTACAGGGGGGAACTCTACACCTTTAGCTTATTTCCACAATAAACCATTTGGCTACTGCTCATCCATCTGGGCACAATTTTGCAGATGTGTACAAAGGTTTGCAAAGGGTACGAGCTAAATAAGAGCAGGCCTAATAACTGGTCACCTGAATTGACCACACAGCCCAAAGGAACAGAGAGGTAAGAATGGAAGTTATGGAAAGAATGGAAACCTATTTCAAAACTGCTGTTATTTTTACAGTGCCACTAATGGCAAAGGTACGCTGTAGTGAAGTATAAAGTAATTAATCTTTTATCCGCTATACAGAATCAATATAAACTGGAACATTTTTCCAAAGCAACTTATTATATTTATACATTTGTTCAGTATAAACATTTGTTTGGACTCAAACCCATGACCTTGACATTCAGTGTTAACAGCTGAGCTGCAGAAACACTGGGTGTGAAACTGTCCAGATAATCACAAGTATGATATCAAATACATTTTGCAAAACATTTATCCATGAATATGATGAGTGTATAGTGGTCCACTACACTTCATTTTAATAAAACATTAATTGTACACATCAGGGTTAATTTTAATTACTCTCCTGTGGCTGTTCAATCCCCCCAACCCCCCTTAATTTCCATGGCTAAATTATTTAAAATTCCACACCATGGCTATAACTAGTCTTGTGGGTTGCTGCATCCCAAAGGATCATATGGAAAAGTACCCCTGTAGTAATCTTTATGTTGATGTGCACTATTCATATACTGTACAGGGACTGTGATAACTCCCAGTGCAACATACTGTAAAGCCTTAAATCGTTACTAATAAAAACACAGGCCATACAGTTTACCCTGTGCACAATTCAGTGAGGCTACATTGCATCATAGTACATATTATGCCTTGTTTATATATTATCTTTATAAGGTAAGGACTATATAAGCAATTTATATATAAATTTATATTAATTTATTGGGCGAAGATGAAAACTGCTTCGCTACTGGCTATTTTTGGCCATTACAGTGTTGATGTGCTGGGTTTGAAGTCAGTTGATAATGGGTTTTCAAACTTAATGAGATTCAAAGGTGGTATCGTTTGCAAAAATAGGGTTATGTGTGTTTGAAAATGATTTTATTCAAGTGCTTTGCGATTCCACTTAACATACCGCTGAATTTGTAGACTTATTAATATACAGACATCTCTGTTGCAGTTTATGTATCACAAACAGTTTATCCATTTGCCTGAGTGCTTCTGTGAGCTTTTATCGTAGATTAGCTATGTCTGAAAGAGCATTGCATCAAATGAATCAGTCCTTCGGGTTTAGCTAATGTATTTTCTACAGATGAACCAATATCAATCAGCTTCTTCAATATACTGTCATTTAAGGTCACTGGAACAAAAGTTCTTATGGTTTATAATATTCTGTAGATTTTGCTTTTCATTGCTTGTCATTAGACTGGTATTTCTGGAATTTCATTTGAAATGAGGTGTTTGTTAATAGGGAAGCTTCCAGTGAGTGATTTAAGACATTACTGATCCTGGCAGAACATTTTATACAACAGCAAAGCAATACTAGGTCTAAAGCAACTGTAACTGTAAACAGTGTCTGTTACAGCACAGAAAAACTTATTCACAATGTAATGACAATCATATTAGCTTTTTCCATAAGATTCTCCTGTTTACCAGGGTTGGGCAAAATTTTGATTTTAATAAATGGCTCCCTTTTAATTAATGAGTAAGAATTTACATTTTTGAAGTTTGTTTTCAGCTTTAAGCCTACTTACAAATAAGTTTTGGCATCACAGCAAGTGCACGTTGGTGAACTGTAATATATTGTACAACAAATGTGCAACAAATGTGCATGATAACACAAACAATGTCAAATGACAAATCAAACATGGTTAATTCTTTAAAATCAAATCAGGAAAACACAAAACTCCCTAAAAGTTTATAGGGGTATATCAGAGCAGCACTAGCAAGACACCACGTCTGCTGATAAACTCAACGCTTTGTGATCTTTCAGCAGTAAAGCCCGGCCTCACCTCAGCTCCCTCTCAAGCCCTGTATACTCACTTAATACCCTTCTCTCCTTACCAGCCCAGCCTCTGCATCCTGTCATGCATATCAATGCTGCATGGGAGACAGGAGAAGAGGAGGGAGGATTGCGCTGAGCACTGAGGCCTGCACAACAGTCGGAATCAATCAAGTCTGTGGGATTACTGCTCCACTGAGTTGTGATCAATAGATACACAGCACTATCCCCCTGCCGGGGGTAAATAAGTGTCCGTTTGGTGTAACACCCCACCTGTAGCCCCCCACCCCAGGCTTCAATCTTCCATGAATGGCCAGACCAAAAAGGAGGCAGGAGAGCGAAGGTCAGGTTTTGTAGAAAGTAGCCAGAGCAAAAGGTTCATTGCGTTGAAAAATGGCCACAGAAGACAACAGATAACAATTAACCTAATGTCAGACAGACAGACAAATTCAACTTGGTATGACATTTATTTTACTGTAGATGTTTCTCTTGAAAGTCCTTTGGCGAAAAGTGAAAGTGTTGTTGACATACAGGGAAATTAACGTGGATGCCACAGCTCAGATCATTTGGTCTTGTAAGAATTGATTAAGAAATATTTAAGTTCACACTAAAATCTCAGACTTTTGATTGCAGGCATTTTGACAAATATCAGTTTGAGATACTTTTAAGATCCATGTTAAAATTCTAGAGGAGACACATGACAATATAATGATATGATAGTGTCTATTTCAGGGGACTTAACAGAAGTCTCAATATGATCTCATTGCTGTCTAGGAGACACAATCATGATGTAAGAGAGATCTCATTGGTTGGTAAAAGCTGATAAAAGAGCAACAAGGCCTTTCATGCTTTGACAGTTAGAGAGCCAACTGAAATGTCAGAGCTGAATATATATTAAGCATGGTATGCACACAAGTGTGTTTTACAAAGATGAACCAGATGGGGGCACTGCTGTAATTTGGTTGCACACCACTGTATGTGCTTACATGGGTAGACAGCAGTCAGCTTGTTAACATGTTGAACACACATACATACTGTGCCAGGCCACGGAGAACATACAAAGACTATTTCCTGTTTACAAATCAATTCTAAGCTAAATATGTTGCAGTAAAAAGCTAAAATAGGTTGCAGTCCATTGACAAGATTGATTGTTATTCACAATTAATCAATTTAAATTTTTAATTTCCATTCATGCATTTGGCAGACATTTTTATCCATAAGTGACTTACATTGCATTATACTATACATTGTTTCTGAGTATGTGCAATCCCTGGGATCGAACCCATGACCTTGGTGTTGTTAACACCATGCTCTAACCACTGAGCTACAGGAAAATAAAAATAACATTAGAAGTTTATATCAATAAACAAACTATAAAGGCAAATATTGAACAGTGATTCTAAACTGGTTTTATTAACACAATAAAACCAATTTTACATTGGACAGTACTGAATATAGCGCACATTGAATATAGTCTTGCTGGTCTCAACTAGTTTAAGTAAAGCTAGTCTCCTTGCCTAAACCGGTAACCAAAACCTGTCTAAAACCACCACAATGGACAATCCTATCAATCTTGGCAGCCCTGCCAGCAAGCTATTTTAAAAGAGCCTGGGTTGTATTTTATTTTATTTTTTTACTTGCATTGTTTCTTTATTTTTTTTATTTTTAGTAATGACATCTTTTACAAGTATCAGATGGATTACAGTACTCATAGAATAACTGTACTCTTCGAAAAACAGCAACAAAGGACATGGGAACCTTTTTCTCCTCACTTTTAAAAGCATATTTCACTGTGTGTGATTATATGGTTAGTTGCTTTTCATTATTCACATTTCAAATAGTTTTTCCGTGCTGCCCTCTACCCCATCCAAACAGACCATGATCGATTTTTGGGTCACAACCCACCAGTTGAAAACCATTGACTTACATAACCACCAGGCCCCTGTGCTTATTACAATGGCGTCATTAAACAAGACACAGCACATCTGGCCAATGCTCCAACTGACAGGTAAGAGTAAGCCTAGCCTCATGAGAGCCATAAGAACGGCTGATAAAGACTTTAGCAGAGGTACTGACCTCCTGTGCATGACTTACCTGTGGAACAGCAGCAGTAATGTTCTCAGGCAGGTAATTAGTCTTGCATTAATACACACGCTGATGTTATCTGCTCTATTAGACGACCATACGGCCTCACTGATTTATGCTCCTGTGAACTTATGCTGTCTGCACTTCATACGTTGGTTGATACAAACCCTCAGAGAAGGCCATGAGGACTCAGTCTTAACAACAGGACAAAAGTATTGCAAACCTTTTGACAGTGAGACAGTAGTTTAATGTAGTTTAAAATTTTATGTAGTTTAAGTGTTGGAGGCCAATTTAGAAATTACAGGAAAATTCTGGTAACAGTGCTATAAAACCTCCAAATTAGCCCAAATTAGCAGACCTTCGTAAGAAATGCAATCTGTTATAAAGTTAATTTAAATACAAAGGTTTGCTAGAAAGAATGACAAATACTTAATTTCAGTATGCAGGAAGCAGTAACATACAAACACAGATTGCATCGGGTTTGTGAGTGGATAGTAAGATACAGTTTTTTGCATTGAAATGCTATGCACAAAAGTGCCACATCTCCTTAGTAATTTTGCCCCTTCGAAAAGTTTACAGAGAAGTGCACAATCATGATGGGTTCTGTAAGAAACAGGAAGTTAGCTCTGTGCTAACTGTCAAAGCTTAAGAAGCCACGTTTGTCTATCTGAAAAAGACATTGTCTTAAAGATTAAAACATTTAAACAACCTGCAGTTACTGTGGGAGTGCAGCTTCTTTCTGTCAAGCAGTGAACAGTGCAGGTAAAGCACGCTGAATCTAACACGCTCAGTGAGTGCCGCATTTAATGGCTTTAGCGTAGGAGCCTGAGACACAGCTAATGATGGCCCCAGCCCTATTAACTTCACCCGCGCTGAAAGACTGAAAGATTATTTATGCAGAGAAAGATGTGCTGTACTGACATTGTTGCAGAAAAATATATGACAGCCAAAGGGTTGCACGAACGCTACACACACTAGCACAATGGGTTGAATAATGGCAAGATGACAGGCGGAGGAAAAGGAAAGGTGTAATTTAAAACAATTCAAAGGTTGTTTTATGTTGCATTAATGTAGTCTACACTTTTAAAGGCAGATTCTGCTCATTATGCTCCACGGTTGATAAGACTTGTTGTTTTTTAAAAGGCTTATTTTACCTTGATGAAGGATTTTCTCGTTTGGTTGCTTGTTTTACTTCTTAGAAAGGCCTCAAAGAGTCCTGCTGGCTAGCTCAAACCAGCATGAACTTTAATGTTGGTCCAGGCATTTCCGACACAGCCAGTCTGTTCACTTAAGACTTACGAAGACTGGTGAAGCTCCCAGGTTTCCACAACACAACGTGGTGTCCAGCTATGCTGTTTTATGCTGTTTTTTTCCCAGAAGATAGACCTTTGCACTTGTTCTAATATTCAGAACTTTTTAATGAACCAGTGTCAGAATAGCATATTGAAGAAATATCTGGCAACCTGTTTGTTTGTACTTAAAGTACCTGTCTGGAAAAAGTTAGAAAGATGAACTGTGGCATGCCCTGTGCGCCCAGCATTGCACCCCGCAGTCTTTTCATCTCACAGTATCGACTGAAACAGAAGGATCAACCTGTAAGCCAATTGGAACCCCCACCAATGTCTTCCACCCATCACATTCTTCACCTCTGATGTGCTCATGTTTGTCTTTCATTAGCTTTCATCTCTCTCTTTTTATTGAACTTAACCACCGGCATAAATTCATCTGGCTTTTGATGTGATGCTCATCCCAGCATAAATCCATATTTACCTCACTGCCCATCTACCAGCTAACAAACATTAGCCATGTTGTTTTTTGATTAGCACAGGCTGAAGTAAGCTTTGTAAATCTGTAATGTCTACCTCGGCTGAGTGGTTGTTTCTGATTTCCATCCTTAGTACATGAATCAGTATCAGTGAATAAACACAAATTCCAATACCTGCTCTGAACATTGGGACACCAGTGAGTCAATTACCTGTGACGCCTATTAAAGTGCAATAAAATAACATTAAATATCAGCTCTGTGTTAAAACGCAGCCGGTATTTATAAACAACATTGCTGTATAACTCTCCATAACCAATATCAATCATTTGTTTTGTTTATTGTATCTTTGTTGTAGCTGTATGAAAGTACAGTGTCATTATGAGTTTATGTGCACATCCTCAATTTTTGAAGACATTTTGGCTAATAAATATAGTAAGCAGTTAATACTTACTGTTTTGTTACAGTGGATTCTGGGAATTTCTAGACAACAAACTTTCCAGTTTTGATGATAGGACAGCCCTGGAAATGGACACCTCTCTGTGCAGTATGCTTATTATTGAATAAGTGGACAAGACACAAACTGACTCAACTTAACTAGGCCCATCTGTCTTTCAAAGCAAGTTGATGAGGTATCATCCTCCAATCCTGCTTTGAGCTGGTCTGCTGTGCTGACAGGAGATGGGATGATCAGGGACTCTTTCCACAGTCCCAAAGCATGGTGGTGAGGGGTAGACATTCCGTGAGGATTTGTGTCAGGGCATCACTGATGGAGAACACTTTCTTAATAGAGCACATATCTTCTCTCACAAAAGACCATAAAAACTGAATTTTCTGCATCACTACATAAATCCACCTCTATTTCTTCCTGAAAAATATTAAAGAACCAAGAATATTACACTGGCTATAATAAAACTGTATACTGTGCCATTGACATATGCGAAGAGGTTTCTGTCTGCAATATCTGCTTTTATATATTGAAGTGGCAGTCGCAGCCAGGGCATTCTACAAAATAACTTTTGTTCCAATGGAAAAATAAT
This sequence comes from Botia kubotai, assembly GCA_036877585.1. Lineage (NCBI taxonomy): Eukaryota > Metazoa > Chordata > Actinopteri > Cypriniformes > Botiidae > Botia > Botia kubotai. Next base: position 31,099 of record JAZGTI010000099.1, on the reverse strand, counting down.
CATACAGGTTTGAAATAACATGAGGGGGTGTACATGATGTCAGAACTTCCATTTGACACCAAAAAGGTGACAAGGGTGACAAAAAAATTAACAAAAGGTGACAAAGTGTGACATCATTGCTCATACACAGAGCTAAACAACATTTCTTACTGATAGCAATTCTGAAACAAAGGCTCAGCTGATGACCCCCAAATTATTCAAAATGGCCATCATAGCTAATTGTTTTCTTTCGTCTTTTAAAGTACAAAAAGTATGAAGAAAAATCACAGCAATAAAATCATTAATATTTTTAGCCCACAGTGAGAAGAAAAATCTAATGGTAAAATGAACAACTTGCAATGCAAATGAGCGCATGTGATGGGGCCTTATTTGAGGTTGTGGGCTCCCAGTGTATTCTATGCATTCTCATCACAGCGAGGGACCTTTTAGAAATTTCAGTAGGGAATTTATCTGAATTATTCATTTTGCTGATCTACAAGTGATGTTGCCTTTAGTCTTTCTTGGGACTCGTTTTTGGGACTTGTTTTGCAGTACACAACACCGATCTTCAAGAAAACACAAAATGTATCTATGAAACACATATGCAGTTTTTAAATTTTAACATTATATATAGTAAAATGACTGTAGTAGTTTTGCCATGTATATACTGTATAGCATAGGTAAATAAACTGCATAAGGGGTTGAAACATCATTTACTTGTCAGAAATGTTGTGATCTTTAGGGGACAAGGCAATACCAAGAAAGTGCTAATTCGCAGGCACAAATATTGTGTTTTTGAAAGCACATACAAACACTCCTGAAACTCCTTTCAAATAACACGCACACCATTTTGCAGCTGTGATTTAGAAATGTAGTATTCAAGAATCACACTTTCTGACATGCAAATGAAGCTGAATTTAATTACAGATTCATCTGTAGTTGTCTCTACAATAAAATATCACTGCAAGCCAAAAGAGTTCCAATAATAATTAATTAAACCATTCAGTGGAAAGCATCTACAAAAACTGTAATTTTTAATCTACTTAGTTCTTTTTAATCAAGCACTTAGTGAATATGTAAATGAGCAGGCAGAATGAAGAAGAGATCAAAAGGAAAGGCCATAGGGCACTCACACAGTTAATGTTTTAGTGGAATGAATACTCTTCCTAGTACATTCATTAATTATAGAACCACAAAATATCATCCAAAGTGCCTTGTAAAGGAACTAAGTGCTACAGAAACATTTCTGGGAAAGATGTATGGTGCTTTGGCACACGTATATAGTGTGTTTCTAAATGATTTAAAAGAAAGCCTAGAAGTATGCGTGCTACTTTACCTCTGTGTCTGACTTAATTTCAAGAAAACTGATCTGAATTTGTTTTTATTTTAGCAGAATCTAGCTTTAAATGGACAAAAAGTGCCTTAACCCAACACAGAGAGAGGAGAGCCTGATAAATCCATGTCAGCGGGGCCAAAATTATCTATCACCCTATTCAAACAAACAATCTGTTCCTGACACTCGCGAGCAGATGTGTATGTGTGTGCATGTAGTGTCAGCTAAGCTCTCTTAAACTCCATCACAATTCTCTTATCTTCTCATCATGTCCTCCTCATTACGATAATAGTCAAAATATCTCACTAACTCGTTGCCGCACACACATACATTAACAATCCCTTTCTGTGGTGTTGGTTCGTTGTTTGTTTTATTTAAAGAGTGTAGATAAAAGAGATAGATGAGTGTGGAGAGAAGGATTGCAAGTGAACAGAAGAAAGAGAAGATTTAATGTTGGAACCATTAATGAGATTAAGTGGAGAAAAATGGAGACTTTTGTTATCTTTCTCCTTGGTAATCTTACATGTATCTCCTCTAGCCACTTTCCATTTGTGCAAAAGTAGGATAATCCAGTGGTAGTGTGCTAGCTCTTTAGTGTGAAGAGGGACTGGGCTTCGAATCCCAGTCTGACAAAAATAAAACACACCAATGTAACTGACTAGACAGCCTGTGACAATAAAGGTTTTAACTGTATGACAAAGAACAACTTTGTCATTGCATTCATAAATATGGGGTTGTCTGAATTAAGTCAATTCCCATACAGATGGGCTAGGTATAGACATGAATGTATACAATGCAACAATACAATGCTGAAATCATGCAAACATCTTTGTCCTCTCTTTTACATGTTTTTCATTTTAGGAATCTTGCCAGGCACATTTCAGCTGTGACGAAAACATTTCAGCTGATTGGAGTTTCTTTCTGTTTAGCTCTGATTAACAATGCTGTAGTTTTTGTTGTGTATTCGCTAAATGCTTGACACTTTTTTCTATTCAACAACCAACAACATGAGTTTAAAAATAGCTCTGAACTGTGACTCATCACAGCTTCCTATTTATTTAAATTAGATTTATTGTAGCTTCTAATTTTCTATGAACAAAATATTAATTTTAAAGAGTTTTATTAGAAACATCTGAAGAAATGTTGATATTCATACAACATAACTGAGACCTCCATCAAGTCTCCTGAGCTATGAAAGAGTGACCTCCGAGCAATAAATTTTTCTTCTGGGTAATAAGAGAGATGATCACTGAAGGGGCAGAACCTGGCAGCTCTTTGGGAAGCTGTCTGCTCTACCTCTCTTACATTCCTGCCTTATGGGTTTTAATCAATACTCGCTCCCTGTGGTCGCCCACAGCAAGCTGTTTGAAAAGTCAAAGACGCGTGCAATGGCCATTATTAAATGACTTTGATGGACACTTTTAGAACAGCATTACATTAAGAAAAGCAAGCACACCAATTAGAGAAGTATTGATAGATCAGGAATGATCTGAGATCAGATCTGTTTTGTTATTTCTATTGTGTGGTGTAATGTTTCTCTATACATCATAGCAACAAAAATGGTTTGACCTCAGTGTATTGCTGGTTCCAAGCCAAAAATGTTCTAATAACGTTCTAATGCTTAATGTTTAAATGCTTACGATCTCAATTCTTCTGTAGACCTTAATTTAAGACAGACTGCTTATTTAATTTCTTGTGAATGAAAACGAGACTTTTGAGGGATACATTTTAGTGTAAGGACTTCTGGCAGAACACCTTGAGCATATATTTTAATCTCTAAATCATCTGGGAAAATGTTCCACTACGCTACACTGGAACAGGTCTATTTCAAGAGTGTAAATTTGCTTTAGCTCCGGGAAGATGTGTGAAGCGGCTCTCACCCGTGTCGATAAATATTCTGTTACAGGCATGTGCATCTTTTAAATCCCGCTTGGTGAACTGTTGGTCTGGATGGCCCTTGGTGTCTATTGAGCGGTTCTGTGAAAGACGTTTTTAATATAAATTATTTACCCCCACAAAGACGTGCCGAGCACCTTCCCTGCTCCTAATTTTACAGCTGGTCAGGCATAAGTACAACAACTAACCCCCCGGTCATGTTTTGGAGAGGGAATTGCTTTCCTGGCACTTCTCTAATTTACATGTGTTGCTATATAACAAAGTGTGTAATGGTGTGTGTGTAAACAGCTATCCAGAAGCAAGGCAGCTAAGGTGATTATCGGTATATGCTTACCCCACTTTCTTATTTGTTTTCCTTTCTTACCTCAGGCATGGTGCCTCCATGAGAGGGAACAATCTGTGGTTGATTGGTTGTTTAGCAGTCTGTGCAACAAGCCCATAAACATAGTGTTAGTTAGTTGCATATTTCAAAGGCTGCTTTCTCCCCACCGCCAATTAGTGTTGTCTCTATTTATTTATTTACACACTGTAATGGTAGTTTTTTTGTTTTTTTATTGACAATGACTAAGCTGATGTTTTTATCTGAACAGCCTGAATTTTTTGAATATTAAACACAGAATCATTGGAGAAAAAAATAAACCATCCAGCCACACATAGCATCAGACATGATTGCCATGCTCTATAACAGGTGAGAACATGCATTTGTTTTAGCGAAAGGGCATAAGGAGGGCTAGGGAATGTTTGATAACAGGTTTTATTTGTGTAATTCCATTTTCTGTCACTTTAATTGTAGGAATGAATCACTTTAGCATTAAAATTACTCGAAGAGACTTTGCCATTTAACAAATGAGTTACACTGCAAACATCAGTGCTGAAGCTGTGTGTTAGATGAGTTCATTGTCTTCATTGCATTGCTGAAGAATCTCAAGAGAGTTATTAAGCATGTTATTCTCAGTGTAGCAGCATATGTACTGTACCTGACACAGTTTGTCAGGTATCTGAAATCCCGCTCCCCTTGTGTTTATATATCATGCCAGCGGCTGTTCACAGGCTGATGCAAACCGCGCAACATGTCTGCTATCTCTAATACAATTCTCTTTTCTGCTTCCTCCCCAAAGAGCTTCTGCTAGATAAACAAGCACTGCAGACAAATATAACACCCCAGAGTAGATTAGATACCCGCACAGTGTGCCGGCACACATGGACCTGTCCCAAACTGGAGATGCTTGGAAGCCTGGTATGCAGAGAAAAGCCAGTTTAGGATTCGGAAATGTCTGGCGTCCATCCAGCATGGGAGAATGTTGGGCGAGCCTCTGAATGACGCTGGCACCCTCAGAGCAGGATAGATGTGTTGACGCTCCCTTACCGAGCAGAGAGACCATCAGACAGCTGGACGATTGTCTCAGGATATCCGAGAAGAGAAGAAAAGCCTGGCAGAACCATCAAGAGATTTCTCTGTCCATGCTACTCGTCTAATCTAATTCTCTCCACAAGACTGCATGCTTTCGTCCATGGGAATCTAGCAGTAGTCTCAGTCTGTTTTAACTTGGGAATGCCACTTTGAAACTTTCCCTTTAAATTTAAAGTAGTTAAGCTGCAGTTAAACTATTCTTTGGAAAACATAGTTAGCTATGCTACAGGTTAGCAACACTACAGGGTACTAAAGCTCTCTGGAATACTTGATTATGATTGGTCAACTACTGCATTTAGAACGCATTTATACTGAAGGTCTTAATGCCAAATTCAAATTTATAGACTATATAAAGTTTTTGATGACCTGCTTACATCATCCTTAAAAAGTGACCTGTATCAAATATCTGCATTTACACTATCCACCTTTTTATCCAGCCAATGCCTTTTACCTCCATCACAACCTTGAAAAGTCGTGTGATTACAGTTGGTGTACTGCTAAGTCCTTTAAAGTTGCCATGTTGTGTTTTCAATGACGTACAACTCGCATTTACAGGGAAATATCTGAACCATACACTTACATGATAGACTCAAATGCTTGTATTGAATTGAGATCCAATTTATTTCCGTATATGAAGGTAGAGGTTAAATAGCTTAGAGGTTAAATACTTTCTTTTTTATATCAGTCATGAAGCTACTTCATAAAAGTCATCTGACCTACTGCCACACTACTCAGAAATGTAGTTAAGTTAGGAGTGTTTGCAGGTTTTAGTTGCTGAAACACACAAAGGCACACACACACACACACTGGTGCAATGCGTTTGAATGATAAGCCTATTCCTAGAGTGTGACGGGAGCTGAAGACTGTTAGAATGTTCCAGAATGATCTGCTGATAGCGTTGAGCTTTGCTTTATGGTTCATTCTTACAGTAATACCACGGAAAGCAAACGATCAAAAGAGATAATCTCTTTGAGAAGTGGGATCTGATATTTCTTACAGAAACATGGGCAGTTAACCTCTTTGATTGGGAACACAAGAAGGGCATTTTTAAATTACATCTTGCATTTTATGGCCCAACATTTTTGCCAAACCAGAAACAAGCTTCTAAATAGATGGCATTAGATGAATGGATTATGTCAGTCTAACATCGGAATAAGAAAAATGACACCAGTGAGGCAAAAAGTTAAACCTTACGAGAGAAATAATAATGGTTTAACTGTATACAGGCCTCTGCATTATTAATGGTCTCGACTTTCAGCTGCCACACTCCAAAGTCTTCTCCATAATTTATCCCCATGGAGACACATCAACTTGTGCAGTTGGACACCTCATGAATTTCAAATAAATCATGCAAAACAGAAAAAGAGACATCATTAGCGCTGTTTACAGAAGCTACAGTTCTAAAAATATTAGTAGATGGCTAACAGGATTTGCTTTTATCCCACAGGATTGGGATTTGTTGATCCTTTATGTTGAGATTACATTAAAATAATAATATCAGGAATTTTCAAAATATAATTTCCAGAAAGACAAACACACTGTATCATTGCAAATGTAACTGTCCTTATTTGTATGTTATAAAGAATTGTAACTGTACAGTATAGGGAAAAAGCATAAAGCGTATTTTTAAAAATGTTTACATTTTATTTACAATATTTTTAATATTGTATGAACATTGTGGTACATACAGTTAATATGATATAAAATGATTCATGCTAATAATATTAGACTTTTTTATGACCCTTAGGGCGGGGGCTGTTTGGTATGCCTGAGACCGCTGTATGCACTGTGGGTGGTGCATTGCAGTTTTTTGGTTCAGTTTATAATATTGTTACACCCCTAATGCTAACTATATAGCATTTTAAATAATTTAAAACATTAAGCATCATACAGATTCACAGCAATACAGCCCATGGAATCAACACTCTGATTCAGTACCAGCCTTAAACAACAATGCGTAAATCATGTCTGACCCTGACACTGCCTGGGTGACATATCTCAACGGATCTGTTTTAGATCCTGAATGCAATAAAATGCAACAGCTCTCCTCTAACCTTCTCGCTGTCTCTGAGGATTTAAAGTTCACAGGACTAGGTATGAGTTAGAGCAGAGTTACAAACAATACTTCAAGTAAGGAGTTCTGAGAGAAAACAGCTAGAGCGTGCTAGAGAATATAACAAAGAAAGTGACATCACATTGACCAGCTGATGTAGGTCAGGATATGGTTATAATTCAGAGTGTCCGGGGCCTCGGACAGCCAAGGGCCTCCAATGCCTCTGGCTGCATGTTCCAGGACAGGCATAAGAAAGATTAGGAACCCTGGGGTCTTAACATTTCTTTAAAAATCTAAATTCTTTTATTATTTAAATATTTTTCCCATTTTAAAAGTATCACAGCTAAAAAACGTTTTGAGTCTGTAAGATTCATGGCCACCACTATAGTGTTTGTATTAATCTACCTTAGACTACAAAAACACATTTTCTAGTTGTTTTACCCAAATCCTCAGTGTTGCAGTTAGGATGTTGGACAAGATAACAGAAAACAATTACAAATAAATTGCTTCCTTCTTCTCTGCCTGTTTAGGTATGGCTCATAAAAAAGTATTTTCTCTAAGTGTTACTTTCTAGTAAAAATGTTCCTTCCCACTAAATTTTTTTTTCTCAGTCTTTGCAATGAATTTGTCTTCAACCTCTTCAAGACACTGAGAGCACACTGGGACAAAATGAAAATGAATCTGAAGAATTTTCCTCTGGCTCTGTTTGCACTCTCTATGCTTTATAACAAGCCTACTGCAATATCCTCTACAGCGGAAGCGTCACCTGCAGTGCACGCCCCCATTTACCAAAGTAGATGGAAGGCGACAAGTGCTGAACCCTAAGCCAAATCCACCACTGCTGGGTCCATTTAATCTACACATGGAAATGAAGCCTGCGGTACATGGCCCACTCCGGAGGAGGTCAATTTAGACCTAATCAAACTGATCTATTTAGCTAGCTCCCTGAGAAGCATCTAGTGCACACTACAGTGAAAGCTCCCCATTTCTTGTGTTCAGTTGCCCATGCTCAGTTTTGCTCAGGCCAAATGTTTGAACCAGATTCTACACGATTAATTCTACTTGTGTGACGGTACTATACTGTCTTACGTGAGGCTGTTTAAGGAGATGGAGCAGAATATTTAACCTCAACCCTGTTTAATGCACAGATTAACTGTGTCCTGCTATCTGAAATTTTCATATTGTTCTATACTTCTGCTGGGGTCAGGTATAATTTTCAATATTTTCCAACACATCAGAGTTAATAGTCTGGCGGAGCGGTCCTTTTACAAACTGTTTAAACCAATATTTGTGATTAATTGTCATTAATAGTGATCTTATTACAAAATAGGAATATTTCAGATTAAATATATGGTAATGGTCAGTTCATATAATAAAAAACATGTCAGTAAGTGACTGTAAAGAGATGACTATCACTTTGATCATTTTTCAAATGTAATATTGCATTTGACTTTAAATTAGAATAGTCAGATAGCGTGTACTATCATTCCCCTTGAGCCAAAGGAGAAATGTAATTCATTTCACATTTAGCTGTATTTCCCAAGCGCATAATGATAACAGAAAGTTCCCATCTGCCAGTGGCCTGCTGGGCGACACAGCAAGTGAAATAAGCAGCCAAACCATCAGGATATAAAGTAGCTAAACACGACAAAGAATGTGCTAACTCAAACCACTTTTATTGTAATACATGTGATGTCAATGACAAAAAAGTGAAATCACTGTGAAATAAACTCAGGATTCGTTTCAGTAAGTTTTGGGACAATTCATCTTCCAACCAAGAGGGTTTTTTTTAACCAGTATTAAAATCTAAAACCCGGAGTGAAGCAGGAGCAGAGTGATCACATGATTGCTTACAATAAATGTATAAATTATATTGAATCATCATAACTACATAACATACACAACTACTAGATTACACCAACAAAAGTAATTTTACATGATCAAATCAAGTAGAACTTAGAATATCCATTTTCAGATCATTAAAACCAAATCTCCCACTCAAATCATGAGTGGTATTGTGAAAGCATCTAAAATTCCTGAATATAGCTTCATATTCTCTCTCATTCTCTCTTTTCTGCCCATAGTTGTGGTTTGTAAACCTTTCCAATAGTGTAATTGGTCAGCAGTGTGGCTGAACAAATTCCTGCTGCACCATTACAGCACAATTTCATCACCCAGCCTAAAAGTTATGACAGACAGCTATTGCATATTTTATTTCCATTTCATTTCACATCTTTAATTTAGTCTGAAAAGATGAATTCTAAAAAAAAATTGCCATCCAGGTGAGCTGAAAGTATTGTGAATCAACAGTCGCATGTCTTACAAATGTTCTTTGCAGAATCCTGCAAAGTTCTGCAAAATTTAGAAGGTAAGATCCAGCTCCCATTTATTTTATGTTTTGGAATGTGAATGTGTGGTCTGTCTGTCTGTCAGTCTGACAGACAGACAGTCTGACAGACAGACAGACAGACAGACAGACAGTCTGTCTGTCTGTCTGTCTATCTATCTATCTATCTATCTAATGGGGTCATGGGGAATGCTGGAAAGTGTACTTGCTTAAATTCAATCCGAAATTACAATTCTGCATCCTGTATTTTACTATTCAAATTCACTTGAAATTCAGGTAATGAATTGGACATTTAAAGAATGTTTAAAACCTCTGTAGGCTTACAAAATCATAGGGCAAAGTCTCAGAAAAAGTCACGTGAACTTAGACTCTCTCAATATTTGAGTTCCAGCTCTTTGTGACAAATGATCTAGTGTAATAGCTCCCTGTCCCTGAGGCGCAGATAAATGATGGGGAGATGGAGACATGACATTCAAAGACTGACAGATTGAGTGGCAGAGATTTGAGTATCTGATTATTTGTGGCTTTTTCCACACTGCTCAGAGGTGTCCACACACTGTCATTCTGAATAGGAGCCATTCAACGCTTTGTTCAGAATTTCTCAATGGCATTTTTGATAGTGAACATTTCAAATTCATGGAAAATTCAGATTTAATGAGCAGGGAACTGTTAGAGCACAGATACCTTTTATGCAGCCTTCAAGTGTGAAGACATATTAAACGTAAAGGGTCATAAAGTTGATTTCTGTCATTTTATTCAATATTAAAATACTCCCACATATCCCATGTTAATAGCTAAGTAAATCCCGGTGCGCACTGTAAAAGTTTGAGCAAAAACTATCAATGATCAATGGCTGTTCAGAAAACCTGTTCAGAAAACAGAATTGCTGCAATTCTATTTGGTGACACTTCACCTCACTACATAGGGTTAGGCTTGAACTGTATTCATCCATGCTTACAAATCCAGCAATGATTAAGTGTTCTGAATGGGAGCATCTCTTATATGTTAGAGTGCTATATACAGTCATTATATTTTATCTGTATTCACAGGCTGAGGTGTAATTGGGTCGATAATCTGATCATCTTTTCACTTTTAATGAAGTGACCACTTCAACTGTCATCCATTTTGTCATCCACTCGAGCCAATATTCTTATTCATTTATTATTCAGATTCATTAATTTCCACAAATGTAGTATTATGCGCTGATTAATCAACACTCTCAACTTCTCATGGTGTCCTCAATAAGAAGAGGGATATCTCAAAGACGCAGTAAGGTTATTAGTGCAATAATGTGCCCTACTGAAACTAGTTCAAATTCCAACAGATTACATTTTCATAAACAGGAAATGATACATTCATGCACTTAACTGTAATTGCATTTTTTATGATGCAATTTCATTAAACAATAAAAGCCATGTACACAGACAGCACCTATGTAAAATACAACATTAAATGAAATAAAACAAATAAAACAATAAAACATTTTAAAAAAGAATGCTTGTTACGTTGGAAATGAAAACAAAAGAGATCAGAATAAATACAAACACTTTTTTGATTAGGAGATGTAAGTGAAGGATTAGTTTTAGGCGGTGTGATCTATGACTACTCTGCTCAAATACCTGTGTGAAAATCACAAGAAAAATCATCTTGACACCAGCTGATTGAGAGTAATTGCAAAAATGTATTTTTTCCCCACTTGAATGTTACAGAATGACGTCAGTTAACACATTTATGGAACACTATATAAATAGAATAATTCAATGAATACAATTCCTGTATAAGCATCTAAATATGTATGTGAACCAAATGTGAACCTGCTCCAGTGTCATATTTATTTGGATTACAAATTTGACACAATTACATTCTAAGCATAAATAGCCTGGAAGGTTTGCATGAATTACTGCATGTTGATAACCATTACAAAGCATTGTGCTACATTGCTCGCATTCTGCCTGTGAGATCTAGAGTCAAAATCTCTGGAAGCTGATATTTATTCAAAGTTAAGTTCTGTGCCACCATTCTCCAATGCCAAGCTAAAAATTGTTTTCTCTTTTGCAATCTCATAGGTAAGTTTAACTTGATCAGACTTCAAAAATCAATGAGTTTAACTATTGATTGTCTCCAGATGGAATTAATCTGAAGCACAATTATGTCGCACACCTTTCTCCATTTGTTTTAGTCTGCAGTTTCTAAATCTGCAGACCCCATTTGCTCACCGTGCACCAAGAAAAAAACTCAATCCAATTATACAGATAAATAGGACTAATCACGCAACCCAAAAATTTGAATACAAGGTTTATGGGTGGGATGATAAGCATTATCAATTCACTCCTGTGGAAATTTACAGCACAATTCTAGATAACACAGGGAGAGAAAAAGAACAAATTGCGCAGATAAATAGTTCAACATTAGACATTAACATATGGATTGTAAAGGACCCTGATAAGGGGAAGACATTTTATTAGAAGCAAGAAACATTCCATTGAAAGGTCTCTCTAGTTAAGCTTTTCCATAATTCATCCATCTGAAAGGTATTCGTTACTTTGTGAAATGGGTAAATTGACTTTCAAAGGCCATTTCAATGAGGATTATTCTGATAATACAGGTGAGTGCATGATTGGTTAAAGACAGTCGGAGCTGTTGAATGACAAATGACATTTGGTTTTCAAATCAAGAAACGCATATTGTCTCGATGGAAATAAAAGGAATTTCTCATTGGGCAAAAGAAAATATACGGTGGAAACCCATAGAAGAGATCACATTTACAATATAATGTCTGTAAATATTCCAGGTAATGACAAAAAAAATTACTGGTGAAGTACTGACCAGTTGTGGGGGCAGTTGTGACCTACTGGTTAGTGAGTCAGGCTTGTCAGGCTTGTTGCTGGATCGATTCCAGTGCTGGCAAGTAGCAAGTGTGGTGCCCTTGAGTGAGGCAACTTACTGTAAATACTTAAGCAGCTACTATAGTGGACATTCTGAGCAGTTCTTTATTGGTCTTTGCTTATTTTATTAACCTTGGTTGGGATAGGTTAAAAGTTACATAGCTGTAACTAAGTCATATTATACTTGGAATGAGATAATGGTGGCCTATTAATTAGAGAATTGGATTTGGAACCAAAAGGTTGCAGGTTTGATTCCCACTGCGGGCAGGAATTGCCCTTGAGCAATGCACCTTTCCCCCAGTTGCTCCCTTGGTGCAGCAGTGCTGTCCGCTGCTCTGGGTGTGTGTGTGTGTTCACGACTTGTGTTCACCAGTGATGGGTTAAATGCAGAGGTCACATTTCAGGTAAGGGTTACCATACCTGACAAACATGTTACTTTCACTTTTCAGATGGCCATTTTTTTGTTAAAGTGGGCAAGTATGAACCAATTGAATTTATACTAATGTTCATAGAACTAATATTTTAAACTGGATAATTGTATGATTGTAATGTCTAGTTAAGTAGTACAATAGTAGTGAAGTAGTACAATAGAATGTTGTGGACATGCCTGCAAACATGACTCCTTCCTAAAATGATAAAGTTGACACAAGCTGTTCTCAAATGACAGAATAGCTTTTTAGTGTTTCAGTGTTTCAGGGCCAAAGGCATAATGGGACACTTTGCATGAGTAATTTAAAAATGCTGTTCTCAGATAATGATAATAATTCATTATTATTATTTATTTATCTGGGATTATTTTTTGATAAACAGAATATGGTGACAGAAAAACATGCATCATAACTTGAAATTGTGCTGCTGTGCGATCAGCGCCTCTGCTTTATGGCTGTAGACATAAACATAAAACAGTAACATACACAGATTCATGCATCTGACATTTCATGCAGAGCCATTTCACATAATTGAATGAACAACATAACTGACTGAAAACCTTTTAATAATTCATGTGACAATGTCACTTTAAATATTTGTTGGCTCTACCACAGACTTGATCAATATTACTTAGATTAACCTTCAATTTTCATATTTTTACTGATGACAGCTATAACTGCTTTAAAAGTCATATCCTTGTTTAAAGTACCCAGTGCAGGGAAATAATTATAAATATGCAGCAAATAAATATGACAGCCAACTGCACAATCGCCACATGTGGCTCTAATTGTGTACCAGTGAGCTATTGCCTAATCACTGGAGCCAAACTCAATCAGCAGACGAATTTAAAAGGGCATTTAGACCCCAATTTCATTGGAGGTTTAATGATGCCAATCAATGTGGGCTGTATATCTGAAGGACAAACACATGTTTTTGCTCTTCTTTTGCCTAATGGCTGTGTTCCTCAATCACTCTCTTTAATCAAGTCTGACAGAGTTTGGCTCTAGCACAGATCTGGAATCAGTGGCCTTGAATTAAATCTGAATGGCACCCATTAAAGGCACACCACAAAACTGGTCTCAGATCAGCACAAGAAAAAATGTCTTTGACACCTGCAAAAGCTCATCAAACTTCACCTCGTCCACCCACACAATCCATTCTGTGCAACTAGCCAGCATGACTTTCACGTTCCCCTTGACTGCCTTCCTCAAATGACCTGCAATCTGTACACAATCCTCTCAAAGACCCTCAGAGGAGCTTCTCAGAGCTGCAGGTCTCCAGCCGTGATCAGGAATGAAGGTGGTTTTCAATCATGTAATCAATTTGAGACATGGTGGGCGTGCGGCAGGTCATTTTAACACTGGATGGGACCATGTTTCTTCAAGCGTATCACCTTATGTTCTTCTTGTGTAATATTGTCTCCTTGTTGACCCGTGCTGTAACAGTGAGCAGGCTTGCCAGAGCAGATCACAGGGTCACGCATATTCCACTGGCTGCTGTTTTTCTGTACGCTTGACACCCAACACTCTGTATTTATTAACAAATGTAACGGTCTCAGGAGCTCATCTGGACTTTGTCTCCATCACTGTGAAGTCATCTTACCAGGCAGCAGAATATCATTGCATGCTAGTAACTTCCAGATGTTAGGGTTAGGGCATGAAAAACAAGGTAATTTTGTGGACATCTTTCATTAATAATTTTTTTGGCCAAATTTGTCATGATCCCTTGAGCAATTTCTTCTGGCTGTAATTTATTAATAGGAAAAAAATTACCCTAAAGATTCAGTTGATGAATCAATACAGGAGGCAATTCAAGGCCCATAAGGTGATTTAACCAAGCAAGAAATGTTCCCTGATACGTTTTTATGTTTACTGGCATTCATGTTCTCTGTTTATATATAGCACTTTACCAGTAAATTACTGGTAATTACTGGTACTGTCAATTTAGGTAAATCACACACTCCCACAATTGGTTTTACAAATGCACACAACAAGCTTTCAGATGATTGACAAGTTGCAATAACTCTATGAACAAGCTCTGTTGCTGTTCCAAGGGTTTAAATGATTAAAAAAAAGAAATTCAAGATAAAAATACTATGGAAAGAGCCCTTTAATTAATTCTCAAAAGTCCTTTGGATGACGAAATGTTAGGATGGATGAGTCTGCTCTCATGTTTTTGTGAACATTCTGCATTAAAGGTTCAGATTATACTGGGATCATAAAGGCCGAACATAATGAAAAGATAAATCATATGGAGTAAGTGGGAGGGATATTAAATTTTTCATGAGGGGTACATTCAAAAACACAGCCCCTATCCTCATATCTCACACAGAGAACAGACAGATTCTGCTGAATAATCACAATCTCTGCCTAATAAAGCAATAAGAAAAAATGTGGCACGTTCTAAATTAACTGGTTAAAATGTTACTCGCATGCAGTTTTATTTATAGCTCTCATATTTAATTTTTCTCATATGAGTGAAATAACTGCAAATGTTATTAACTATAATTTAACTATAAGCCATTACATGTTTGGTCAAAACACTCTTCCATAACTATTCCACTGTCAGCAGAATATAACCAAACACAAATCTGATTCACTTTTTTCAAATCTGATCATAAGGATTGACTCTCCGCTCAATGATTTTGCAGGCAGTTTTAAAATCTGATCCACTGGTTCAGACAGTCATAGCTGATATTGCTACATTGGCTGCCATAATAATTACTTAAGCGTCAACACAATGCCAAAAGATTCTTATGCTATTGCTTTTGTCATTGTTAAAAGATAGGAGGAAAACCTGGAAATTATCTTTTTTTTCCCTCATGTCCATCATATCATCTTGCCCATATATTAAAGTGAACAAAAAATAGAGAATTAGAACTCAACTAGAAAAAATATTATGCAATATGTATGCATTGAATAAAAGAAAACTTTTAAATTTGATTGACGATACAGATGTTTTTCCCAAAAAATCAGAATTTAATCAGAATTTAATGCATGAATATTAAACCATTATAACTTTTGTGCCATGTACTGTATATTTGGACAGACAGACTAGTCTCGTAGCTCTAGTAAGAAAAAACCTATGATAGCTCAAACACAACTGCCAATGTAAATGCATTCTCTACATGCTACACTGTCTGGAACTTCAATGTCTGAAGCCCTTTTGTGAGCACAGAAGGTCAGGGCCTGTCTGCCTCTGACAAAGGCCGTGTGCAGGAGCACCGTTCGCTAAAAATCTCATCTTTTCTCATCTTTGAGATAAGGGTGAGCTGAGCGTAATTATGTGACGCTGTCAGTCCTGAGAGGATTCAGAGCAAAAGCCCCAAGTGCTGATTTACTGCAAAAGGAGAGAATGAGAGTGACATGGAAAATAGAGATAAAATTCATCCCCATCCGCCTCACCACTATCTGCACATGAGTGTCACTCTGAGGAGAAAATAAAGAGGCGCTAATGAAATATTAATGCGTTTCTTATTTTTGAGATTTACATTAATCTCTCTCTCTCCTTCACATGGAAGGAGTTGAGAGGTTTGAAATCTTTCTCTTGGTGCTGACGTTAGTAGTCGTCTAATGAGATGCTTTGACACCCTTGATGCTTCTCCTCTTCTCTTGCTGTCCTTTTCCTAAAGCAGCTTCAAGCTCAGAGACAAGATGAAATGAATGGATGCAAGCAGCCGTACTGTATAACATTTCTATAACTGTAATGTTTGCTGTGCTTGCAAACAGAAACCTTAAGCATTGAGCCTGATTTTCAGTGGTGTGTGGGGGGGTTGAGGGGTCAGAGATTACAGAAGTCAGGTGTAGCTGTGTTGGATAATGTCAGCAGGTTATGTGTATGTATATGTGTCCTAATATTACAGTCCTCTATATAAGCTACTGTGAGCTTTGTGTTGTGGCCATGTGCGTAGAACATTTGTTTAAATACCAAGAGTGCTTTCAGACATCTGGAATTACCATATTCTCTATGGTCAGGTATAAGAGTGGCTTAATAATGAAAAATGGTATTAGATCAAGTACAGAGATGAAATAGGCATAAGCTGTTTAAGCCCATCAATGTCAAGCCTATCATAAACTTACAAGTTCAATATGGATGGCAAAACATTGTAAGGTACTGTCTTGTTCACAGAAACTTCAGTTAGCAGATCCACCATCTTGACCAATCATGGTCTTTAAATACCCTTCTTTCTGCTACATAGAGAAATATGATCTGATATGATCTGATATTTTTAAAAAGATAAAAACTTATGCTTGCATGTGCCTGTAGCTCTGGTATAGCATGCTGCAAGCAACACCAAGATCACGGGTTTGATTCCCAGGAAATGCATGTACTGATAAAATGCATACCTTTTGATAAAAGTATTTGCCAAATGCATTAATGTAATTTTTGATTTAAAGACATGTTTTTTTCCATATTACAAACCACAAACCTGTCAAAATGTCTGACATTTAAAGAGACATTTTTAAGAGATTGATTTAGTTTTAATTCAGGAACTAAATACACCCATATTCATACAACAAGTTATCTTTATGAATTGTAGTATATTTAAAAAAACATATGACAAGCAAATAAACATCAGTTACCTTATAGGTTTTTACTTTATATTTAGGGTCAACATGACAGACATGTAATGACACCAATTACTGCAGAAATCCTTTCAGATTCATATCTAGAAACCTGAACCTGGTTGACTGACTGAGCGATCAGCTCTGATTGGCAGCCCTCAGCTTTAAGTTTTTTGAAGAAACAAGATGAGAAGATTTTGCCCCACTATTTCTCTGATGTTTGAAAGAGGCTCTTGATGCAGCCAGAACCACAAACACTCAACATACATGAAGAGAAAAACCACAGATGTGGTAAAACCTCAAAACAAGTCACATCTGTGGTTTCTTACTGCCTCTGCTAAGTAAAGCTCATTTTCAATAAAGATAAAAGGCCATTTCTTTGTCATCTTAAAATCTCATTTTATGTCAGGCTATGTAGGAGTGAAAGTTACAATAAAAATGTAAACATTTATAATAGAAATAGACAAAATAAAACTATAAGATTAAAGCTTTGTCCTAAATAATGCACTGTGTACTTGCATACACTATGTACTCATCTAGTATATGAATTATCAAAGGGTACTATTGTCTCAAATGGAACACTAACATTTCTTTACTATATGTAAAAAGATTTACCTTTCTTAAAAAAACATTAACCTTTTTTAGCTGAGATAAATTGCCTTTATAATATAAACAACAGCTTCGCTATGGTGTTGCAACTTAGCAGGTTTCAAGTCCAATTTCAATATGGATGGCAAAACATTTAACATTTGTGCTGTCTTGTTCACAGAAACTTCAGTTAGCAGATCCGCCATCTTGACCAATCATGGTCTTTAAACACTTTCCTTTCTGCTACACAGAGAAAGCTGTGATCATTGAGTACATAAAGCATTCATTAGCATTTTTGGTTCAACAAATACATCTGTGTACTTGCAATTTTTCAGTGTGAACACTCTGCAACCGCTAATTGCATTACAATATTTTACCACAAATGGCATCAATCGATGCAGAAGGATGTACAATTTGACACATCAAAAGTTATCGCTAAATTATACTCTAATTTTAGCGAAACTTTTGAAAACAACTGGAAAAATTTTAAATTCACCTTTTTAGAGGAGAAGGTATTACAGCGACAGCACTTGAGAAAAAGATACTTTTTCAGGCATAAAAACCCCACTGGAGACCTTGATGTCTCCCAGGTTCAACTCAAAGCACACAATTTAGTTTTTTGGTGCCATCCTCAGGGTAAGATAAAGAGGAAGTGCAGGAAAAATTGATCCAGGACAGAGCCTAAGGAAATCATCTCATTTTTCTGCTTCTACTTGTTTACTTTCACTCCTACTATGCTTCTTTCTTTCTGTTTTACTCTCATTATGCAGTCTGAGCTACAGGGCTATAATCCTTGAAGGTTTAGCAGAACAGTCATGTGATTGGTTAGACATTACATCAGGATGATGTAATACTCAGAGGACTGGCTAGTGTGTCAGACACAGAGCAAGAGAGAGAGAGAAAGACAGAGAAAGGACTTTGCTAAGGTGGAGAGAGCAGCAGCCTGCAGCAGACTAAAAGAAAAAGAGGGTGGGAGAAGGTAATCTCAAACCACACAACAGCGCTTTGGAGAACGGAGGAGAGAACTGAACTCTCTGACTGAACAGCGGAGATAAGAAACAGCGTTTGCTGCATCAGCCAAACACTGCTGAGCTCTGTGTCTGTGTTTATGCAATCATCATATGCTAAATAGAAAGTGTCTGTCTGTGTACACTTGCACTTGCATGATTGCTGTTTGTGAGATCAGGAAAGAGTGATTTATGACAAAGTAGATAACAGTGCTGTAGTTTCATGGTGATGCAGGTAATACAGTGAATCTCAACTGGTTGTGCTTCCAGAACCAGATTTTTGAGACATCAGGTGGTGACCTGAGTCACCCCACATTACCAAACTCATTTAACCCCATTTAAAATCTAAAATTAATGAATGCAACCACTGACTGATGAATGGTCCAACATCATGCACAATTATTAACATGACATGATTCTAAAAATTGTAAGAGGTGTTATTTTTCAGCCTAACACAAGGAAACAGGACAAAAGATATGGGAATCACCTCTCTTCCCTTGCTATTTATTTTTATTTTATGTATTTATTGCCTTTTAAGACTATTTTGCTACCCAAGCTACTGTATGAACAATTATATGGCATTTTGCATTTCATTATTTGCATGCAACATTTTATTTTTCCTGTTGTCCTTGACCCCATCAGAACAGATCTGCAACCCACCAGTTAAGAAGCACAGAGTTAATCCATACTGACATTTATTATATAAGCCATGATGAACTATAATGTGTGATCCATCCAGGGATGCACTGCTTGTATAAATGTCTAATGATCACCATGTGCATGTCAAAATGACTGTTGAGATTATTACACCAAAAACACCTAAGATGCCGGTAATGATCATTTGAATGAAGAAAAATGAAAAAGATGTGTCCCACGTTCCAAAACCGACAACCACATAAAGACACCAAAATTGGACCCCAGATTGATGGTAATTGTGCTGTCAAAATAAGATCACAGACCAATATTAACCCCTGGGGTGCAACAACATCACTAAATATAACAAATGTTATAATTAATTGCTTCTGAAATATTTCAAGAAGAAACATAGCCACAGGTTCTCTGGCTTTGGCACACAGAAGCAGGAGCCCAAGAGCAATTACTGTTGATGATGATGGCAGGACATGTGCATAAATTGAGATTATCTGGAGAAAAATACCTTAAGGCTGAATTAGAGAAAACAGAATGTGACATTACTTCCTCAATGCATTTAACAAGAAGCGTGTGACCACAAAATCCCTCACAGAGTTAAATGAGGACAAATTGCTGAAGGAAAATGGTATTGGGGAATGCAGCATTTGCAAATGTTTCATTTATTTTAAAGGTTATGAATTGGGTAAGATTCGTTTTCATATATGTACAAAGGCTGCAAATGAACACATACACGTGCAGCACAATGTTCATTTTAATATAACTGCGTACGGTCATATTTCACTATTCGCTTATTTGAATAATATAACTTGATTTGATAGTGATTCATTTTTACCGACAAACTCATTTGCTTTGCGCGTCCTTTGTGGCCAATCACTGATGGATATCAAGCAGAAAATGTTCACATGATGTTCATTTATCAGCTGCGGCTTGCTGAAGTGTAAAAGCTATTTGCAGACTTGTGCGCTGTGCAGCCGGCACCCTCCGCAGGCTGTTATACGATGGAGTTCTCTTGTGGCCGGGGCCGAGAGTGACAGCCCAAGTCCGACGATACAAAAAAGTACCAAAATGACAACTTGATAAAAGCGAAATGACTTTCTGTCTGTGTTTGGCCGAGAGCAAGGTAAAAGGCACGGGGTGGCTGAGTGCAGGAGGCATGAATAAAAGAGTGATGGGCGGCGCGGAGATCTGTCAGCCGTGTGCTGTCTGCGCGCTGATGCCTGTGTTTGTCTGGGTCAGGGTTACATAGTCGCTGCGGTCCGCGCTGGATTCAGCAAGCGTGTATATATGAGACAAGGAGGTCAGCGGGTTCAAAAACTCTGATTGGTTTTGTTGCACGGCCATGTTTTTCCCTTTAGATGCAGCTGCTTCACCTCATCAAGAGAAAAGACATGAAATAAAAGGAACACTTATTAAATACCACCGTGTCTATTGCACTAAAAGCCAGTGCATAAACGCGAATCAACAAAACAATCCCTGTAGCAGCCTGTGCTGTCTATATTATAAAATTGTTCTTAATGCATTCAGAATTAATATAATGCATGTTTATGTTTTTGAAATACTTGTAACCAAGTATTCCCCTCACATTTACTGGTACACTGTTGGAGGCACCAGTCTTTATCCTGTCTCCATCAGAGTGGTGGAAAAGCTAATCTGGCATGTATGCATATGCAAATATGAACAATTACTGACTGGGTACTGCTTAATTCCCCATTATTCTTCAGATAGAGGGCCAATCAAGTTGTCTTTGAAATGGATTGTGGGTGATTAAGCAGAACTGTGTGGTGCATGGACAGAAATGCTCTCTCTCTCTCTCAGCTGCCAGAGATGTCACACAACACCGATCCAGGTAATTAATTCTTTGACAAGCATCACCGATTTGCTAAATCAGTGAGAATGGCACACACTGATCAAAAGAGAAACAAGAGGAGAGATGTTTGAACACATGGACTCAGAAATGTCAGTCACTGGACCCTCGCAACTGGCCTCCGACTTCCAGCGGCAGATGTAGGGACGTGAGCAGAATGTACATTTAAATCAAACACATACGCAAACTCATATGCTGCACAGGCGGTCTGCATCAAAGACACGCTCAAACAGACATGCACACCTATATATCACATTGATTTCAGGAGATGTATAATGTACATGTAAGGCAGACATTAATCAAAGACATAAACTGAATTCTGTATAACCTGCTTTACTAATGTGCTTTTCTCTATAGAATATATTAGGTACATAATTACATTGACTAATGTCGATGGATAATTAACAGTGAAATAATTAACAGTATGAGATGATGCTGAGGACCATAAACTGGAACCAGAGGTCTGGAGTTTATCAGATTGCAAAGTCGAAAGATGAATCGTGCTGTCTGTGGCCTCCTGTATGTTGATCACCCAAAATATTCAGCTTTTGTTTATTTTTACTATTTGATTTTGTAACTCCACACATTGGCGCTTGCCAGTCCTCTGATGATATATGAGATCAGTAACTATTTGTATTGTAAATCTCTTTGTTGTCATACAAAAGTGAATTATATCTAAAAGCAAAACATTTATGTTAGAGTCTTTGAGGCCAGATGAATGTTTATGCATATTTAAGTTTCAAATAAACTATATTTAAGTTTTATATAGAAAAAACTTATTTGATTGGTGCCCTGATAAAAGCAGCTGCTGCACAATAGCTAAATAACAGAAGCACTTCAATCACAACACATCTTTCGGAACTGTCTCAGTTCCATATATTCTTTAAAATCCTGTTCAATTTCTCAGCATCACTGATATTCCTTCTATGCATGCCAATCATTTGATGCAGTATATGCTTGACGGAACAACATTGATCTTTAAATAAATAGATTGGATTGCAGTGTAAGAACTGGCTATGCTGTCTGGCGCTACAAAGACCCCCGAATTAGGGAGCCACTGAAAGAATCTGGCACATCTCTCGATTAACTGGCTCATATTTGGGCTCTTTTCCTCGGCCATTACCAGCTCTCAGCCTCTGCCAGCGTGGCTCAGGGCATCCGCTTTAAAAAGAACGTGCCAGATCAAACCAACATGCAATAGAACATTAGACCAGGCATTATTTCAGCTTACAGACTCATGGTCTCTCCGGTCAACTTAGCCGTCTTTACTGGCTTGTATGTTCATTGGTTGCCACGACTGGAAAATCTCGCAGTGAGGCAAAGGGACTCAGAGAATGGACTGAAGTGGATCAGAGAATAAAGCTGGTATCTTTATGTTGCATGATTTTAACAGGAAAACATTAGATAATGATTCTTGCCAAGGTTCCCACGAGAGCAACCAACGTAATCCAAGATCCACTTAATCACCGCAGTGAAGAGACTCCTAAACGTGATCAGACAGGAAAAGAAACAAACTTTATAAAAATGCATATGTGATTGTGTTGCAATAATGATATGTGGGTAAATTATGGATGAGTTTAATATTCTGATAGCGATATCAGAAAAGAGATAACCCCTTTTTCTCCCATTAACATACAGACATTAAAAAAAAAATACACAGATGTATTAAAGTTAATTTCTTTCTCTGACAAAAATTGTTATCAATCAAAGTCTGGGAAAAATACAATTGAGCACAAAATGCAACCATGTATGCTTGATATTGTGTGTATTTCAGTGCATTACTGTTTAGTATATTTACATGCATACACTTTTATCGCAAAAGATTTAAAGTGAATTTAAGCAGTACATTTTATCAGCATGTCTTGAGAATGAAACCCATGACCGTGGCGTTGTTAGTGCCATGTTTTACCAGTACAGGAACACAAGTATGCCGATGTTTCTGTCAGGTAAATAACTTCTCATGACTTTATATAATAACTGCTGGGTATCTTGCATAATCTGACAGGCAGATGGCAGCTGCTGTTGTGTGTAGCAGGCGTGTGTTTACAGACACATATATGTACAGTTACAGCTGTGTCTAACCAGCTGATGTTCCATGGAGAGGATGTAAATGTGGGCCAAGGGATCAAGGGCTAGTGGCATATGCTTCCCGGTTCTCTGATTCACTCACATGGAGATTTGATAGTTAGGAAGGACCGCCTGAGTTTATGCATGTATTTTCGCTGTCATTTTGGCGATGCTACAGTGTGTGTATGGTGACAAGCTTCAGGAGAGGCGGTCGCATGGGGGAGGGAGGCGGGTGCTTGACAGGGACATCAGTTTCCTCAGACATTAACTCCCCTCTGTACCTGAGAGAGTGGAATAATCACACACTAGAGCCATGCACCATGAAATGGAATTGCGGCCTGGATCTGGAGGAGTGGACACACAGCCCTGTCCAAGGAAATGAGAGCCATTTTTTAACATTTGCTGCTGTGCATCCAGGAGGAGGTAGAGAAAGAATGACAGATTTGTGTTTGGGACTTTAATCACCCCTGTATGTTTTTTAAAGCACTTTAGCATCTTTGTCAAGAGTCAAGAGTGACATATTTTTTAGGGTGCAATGGCTAGGTTCACTTGTTGCCCTGAATGGGATAAGATACTTTATAACAACTTAACAGTTTTTCATTTTAAAGTTAGCTTAGCAAAATTGTTTTTGTTTAGATCGCAAAGGGGAAATATGTTGAAAAGTAAAATGAAACGTATCAAATAAACCAAGTTTCTGTAGCTCAACTGTACCTGTAGCTCAATTGGTAGAGCATTGAGTTAGCAACGCAAAATGTTGTGGATTTGATTCCCAGGGATCACACACACTGATTAAATGTATACCTTGAATGCATTGCAAGTCACTTTGGATAAAAATGTGTCACGTGTGTAAACAAGTAAACTGCAGCTGAATTTGACATCCATTTTGATATTTCCACTGTAAGGTAAAAATATAAATAATAAAAATGATAAATTTTAAAATTCTTATTAAAATTCCTAGATAAATTCTTTGTTTTTCTTTGATAAATTCTTTGATAAATTTCTTCTTGTTTCTCAGTAAAAATATTTAAACATAAAAATGATATATTATTGAAATATGTAGATATTTATTATTTGCATACAACAGTATTACTTAAGAAAATGATTTTTTTGTTAATACAAGTTTGTAGAGTGAGATGCAGCTTTTCTTCAGGAACATCAGGATCTGCTCTTACAGTAACAGTAAGGCCAGTTTTTACAGTAGGGATTTAACCAGGAGAAACCCACGCACCTTATCAATAACTGAATGCGTCCTTTGAAACATTACCACCCAAATGTTTTAGTCTTGATTCACTATGATTCATTGAAACCCACTGAGACTGCTTCCAAACTATATTTCCAGCAGAGCATTGAAGCTTGTCCCTTTCCGTCTGTGTGTCTGTCTTCTAAACCTCTTAAAGATGCCCACAGCATTATCACGCTCTGATGGTGTGTGACAGTGGTCGTGCTGATTAAATGTATTGATCTGTTAAACACAGCAGGAGCTGTCTAACACATTATGAGTGTAAAGGCTGGTTCACTCTGCCTCAGCAAACAGCAACATTTCACGTATTCTATAGCTTGCTGTTGGTTTAAGAATGTTGGGAAACAGAACTGTAATCTTCACACTCGTCCCAGTCAACACCAATAGGGATTAAAAAAACTTAATTCTGTGTTTGTTGGGACTGTGTAAACTAGCTTTGAACATTGTTTATTTGCTGTGTCATATACAATCCTTATGTATTTCACATTTATAACGGCTCAATAGAAAGTGACACATCCTTCCAGATCCACAAGTCCTATCTGTGGAGGCTCTGGAGCATTTTCCTGGAGTTTCAGTCTCCCATCTTTGAACACATGGACAACTGGCAGCACACGAGGCTCCAGACCATTACACTGATGTTGTTTACATGCACTGCAAATGATTGGTAAACAAACTGCACCGCCCAGAGCCACACGTTACCCCCCAGCCTTCCTTGCAGCCTATGCAAATCAGCGCCCGGTGTGCTCTTGATTCGAGTGCGGCAGGAAATTAAGAGCTGAGGCTAAATTACAGTGCAATATGTAAATGTGCAGATGTGTGGCTATGCATTGCTGCTTCATTATGACTGGAAAAATAGCCCTGCTTAATATTCAGACAACTTTGTAAACAAAAAAGAACGCTCTAACAGCCAGCAGTCCCATGGGGGCAGCAGGCCACTAAATGTTTCTCGCCACGCAAGACGCAGCATAACTGTGTTCATTTACTTCCATCAGATACATCACAGCTGGCAAACAACCACAAGTGTTGAACACGTTGAATAGCTTAATGTGGATTGCAGTTGTGTGTGCTAACGTGCCTGGTTAGAGTGACATGGGTGTTAGGACGCTCATTTATCAACATGGCACACTGCTGGCCCGATCGGAGAGGGAATCTGGCCTCGCTGACCCCACCCACAGGTCAGCCATCTCTCCCAATACCTACAGCGGGAAAACAGATTACTGCTGATCAATATCACAGAATGCTCTGTTTCAGCTGGGATTCTGGAGACTTTCGGGGAGCATGTAACCGACAACAGCAACTTGATACAAATGCATTTATCTGTCGTGTACTTGGAAAATTGCCACAATGGCATTCTGTGTGGGTTTAAGCCCCACTTGCCCTTCTGCTTTGTGTTGATTTCTGAGGCAATATTGGATGCTGGCCTCCAGACCTGTGAGCTGTTTTCAGTGGGTTCTCACACTGAGGTCTGTGTCATGTTCTCATATCAAAAATCTGCATGTGAGAGATTATCAAAGAGAGAAGCTGCATCAACATGGAGTGAGCTCAGGCTGAAAGTATTTGTGTTGGCTATGTCGAGGAACTGGAGACTAGGCAGTATGGCTGCCAGAAAGTTTTCCACTAAATCTCACAGGTCGTTGCCGATGCAACATGAGCTACACTGGCATGTTCTGCCCGTGATTAATGGAACCGACATGTTCCTGAATAATCTGTGAGTATTCTGTATTTCACAGAAAAGATTTCTACTGATACTCCCCAGCGGTTCAGAAATTAATCACGATGTGAAACAAAAATGCCACCAAAATTGATAAAACTGCCACAGATATTTCATTGTGGAAGCAAAAAAAAAAACAGTAATAAATTGCTTGTAGTTTTATCTGTTATCTATCATTTGATGTATTTCATTATATTTTATTCTAGACTGATTCAGTGATGGGGTTAGACACTGCATTGACCACTGCATTTAAATGAATATCCCGAAGCTCAGCTTGTAGAGCATGAGGCTACCAACACAGAGGTTATATAAATGTAAAACCTGAACACCTAAAAAATATTGGATAAAGGCAGTGCCAAATGTGCAAATGTAAACACATTTAAGAACTATATACCAAGAACTATACAAAGAAACTTTCTGATGCTGCTTCTCAGTACTGTTTAATCAGTGGATTACATTAATAGCTTCTCAAGAAGAGTTTAAATAAATAATGTGCACTTAGTATATCCAAGAAAAAACATACAAACAACTAAATAAAAAAGATAAAGCCTCTAATACCATTAGCCTCTCATTAAAATGCTAAACACATAATCTAAGAAAGTTTGTATCAACGGATGAAAAACTAACAAACTAAACAAACAAACTTGTTTCTTAGCCATTACAAAACGAAAGTGCCGACTGAAGATTTTCCAGTTTCACCATATCAAAGTTATCAAAGTTAAATGGGGAGATAATTAAGAAAACATATATGCTTGTCATTTGTGAGGTGAGCACACTCATGAATATTTATGGCATTACTGCTGTCCTCTGATAGTCTTTGTGTGAGTTTTGATAAAGGAGGAGGCCGAAGCATGAAATTTGTAATTTATTCCTAAATGTGTTTTCGGCTGCAATGTTGTGGCCCCTTCAACATTTCGTCACTCCTTTTAAATCTCTTTTCATTGCATTATTAGCAAAATTCAAACTGCCGCCTCTCTGTTATCCAAGCGTAGAGTGAAAATAAAAGCTATTTGTATGTGAACATGCATGTTGGCCATGCTGGCTGAACAGAGCTAATGGTTTCATAATTTCAGAATAATGGCTCTATGTCAGACTGAAATTGCCATTAGCCAAGCATGCTGTTGATGTGGGCATCTCTCGTCTTGTGTGGAGTTTGCTTCTCTGGAGGAACTTCAGGTGGTTACTGAAAACCATTTTATTGATTTGTTTTGTGTTTGCATGTTGATCTGTGATTCCTGAGTTGGTTTTATGAAATCAAAAATCATGATCCATCAATGAGTTTGTGTCTAATTATTTTCAAAAAAAATATTATGGAATTATAATTTTTTCTCATAAAACTTGCACAGTATGAAAACATGGAATCTGTTTGGCCAAAATAGTTATTTTTATTTTTAATAATTAATATTTAATAATTATTTTTAAATAATTTAAATTATTAATAAAATAAAAATAAATTATTTTCATACAAATTTTCAAGATTTTCAAAAAATCATGTCATGTAAAACACCCATTTTACCTTGTCAAAATCACAGCAACCCATACATGCAGTACATGTGTATGTGTTTTTAAATGATAATAATCCTTTACAGCCGAACACAGAGCAGGTGGCATGCAGGATCGCTTTATTGTCCAATGCTTAATTAATTGAAATGTAGTACCTTTGTAAGCAAGCTTCGCTACCTATGTACAAAACAGGTAGGGAGGGCACAGTCTACAGCCATTTAATGAAACTCTGTATGTGGCTCGGAGGTTGTCTTATTCAAATAGCTAGCTAGCTATGTAGAAACCAGCTGCAAATTGAAACCAGCTTGCCGGATGACACAGTTTCAGACTCAGACAGCCCATAACAAACTGTTTTTTTTTTTCAGCTTTTCTGAAAAAAAGAAAAAAAAAGAGCTGATTAGTCCATGTCTGTTTATAAAAGGTAAAAAAATTAACTTTAAAAACTTTTTGTAGGAATGGCACGTTGCTTTACCTTCTTCTTGCTGTCAACTATGAAAGAAAGCACATCTTTAGAAAACAATAGGATATGAGTGTGACAAATGACTGCACAGGAGCAGCTGTGTGAAAAAAACTCAATATAATTAAATTACTAACTGAAGGCACATGCTCGCATTATAAACATGCATTATTTGAAATAATCCAGATTCAACAACATTTGAATGAGGAAAGGAACACATTTATGTATCGAATGTATTCACATGGATATTTTGTGAGAACGTTTTCTACACACATAAGCAGACAAATACACAATTATTAGTGAATGAGAATTAGGGTATTAAATGAACCACCATCACCAAGAGTGTTGAAACGCATTAGACTCTTAAAAGTGCATGTTGTGTCTAATCTTATCTCTGGGTGAGAGGAAACTTTAAAGTGACTTTAGAAGGGGGGGATTTGCCTCTGAGGTCAGGAATGGAAAAGGTTAGCGAAAGATTACTCAGCCTATTTTAATAACACACACATGCGCAAAGGCACATGTACGTACACACGTAATAACACCATACACCCTTTGACCCCATGTATGTTTATATACGCATTTGAGCCGCAGACAGCTAAAAATGAAAAGTCTTCTCATCTCCTGGTCCGATCCACGGCTGCCACTCATCTTCAAAGCTCTGACTGGTCTGTGTTTCTTAGCCTTCAAATGTAGAGTCTTGTTACAGCTGTGAGTAGGACACAGAGAGTGTAGTATGCTGGACTCTGATTAACCCTTGAGCCAGTGTTGGTCTCCATTGCCAGACAGATCCTCTTACTCAGGGTCGGCCTTGTAACGGGAGCCCCTTCACACACTGCCCACTTCAAAGCCTCCTGCTTGTCAGGAATGTTAGGTTCAGTGGGCAAGGGAGGGGTGGTGTGTGTATGAGTTAGGTATGGCCACTTAGAATGAGCGTGTGTGGAAAAAAACAACAAACATGTTTGTGTTTGACTTTCAAAGAGAGAGAGGGAACTGTTCTCCAACAGCAGGAAATGCCTCTTACTCAGTAAACTGCTTCCCCTATTTTCATTCACCACAGAGAGAAGTTGTTTTTAATCTAATTTGGCTGCAGTGCAAAGGCCCTTGGGTTTGTTTGGCCAGCGTCTCTCCTATTTATTCTCTCCCGCAGAACACACAATTGTGTGAGGCTTAGTGGCTAGTTATACTTTGCCCAGTCAATGTATTAGAACCTCAACATATTACATTGTCAGCTCAACTTTGATGTAGAATTGTTACACCTCTCTCTGGAATACTTGATTCTGATTGGTCAATCAAAATGCAAAGACCCCTACAGTTTCATTGACTGTTATCCCAGGCAACCAACTTAATTCTTTGGCATGCTAAAGTCTTGTACCACTTCACATAAAAAAATACATTCAAATCAATAGTTCAGGTCCATTTATTTGTGTAATGGGTAATGGTGCCATCAGCAAATGTAATATATGGAAATATATCCAATGTTCATATATGGCATATATAAAACCTATTAGAAATTGGAACATTTCATATACGTATATATAGTAATTATTTTGATATGCATGTCATATTCATATAAATGTATATATATAAATATATGTATACACATACATACATAAAATATGATTATACATATATTATAAAACATGTGACATATATAACTAATATATCACTAATCACTAAAATATGAGTCACACACACATATGTAACATATATGTCAATATTACTCTTGATATAGGGACATATATGTCATATATTACATTTCTGTATGGGGTGTATTTTGGCAAAACAAAGTGATACAAAACCTGATCAATAATGACCTGCTGATTATTATCCCCTACATATTACATACAGAGAACCTTTATTTTTGAAAGTGTGCACTGTAAGTATGATACATATAGAGCTGTTTATTATAATTAAAACAAGACATACATTTCCAATGTGCCATATATGTATTGGCAAATAAAAATGCGTGATTCTGAACACTATAGTGCAGAGAATCACTAGTGGGACAATGGGGCAGAAACTGTTATGTAACCCGCAGCATGGGAGCAGAGAAACAGGTGAAACCCTTTTCTCTCTCTCTTTCTAATCCTCGGTGAAGACTGAAGGTGACCTCTGCACTGACAGGCTGGAGAAGAGCACATTTCAGACCCTCAGGATGGGACCTAAGACCAGATCTTTGATCAAACCTCAGACTAAACCAAGATCAAGGCCTGCCAGTTCCTTTGTTCTTGTATGGTTCGAAGACCCTGTTAAATCCTGAGAGATCTGTCCAAAAGGCCTGAAATGTGAGGGGTAATGGGGGTTCAAAATCTATTAATGGATCTTATCCTACACTTATATACACATATACAGCTGCTACAACCTAAATATGTGAATATGATATGAATCAAGTTGAATTTGCTTGCTGTAGCCTGTGAGTGGAGTATACTGCATAACAACTCCCTGGTAACGACTACAAAACTCCAGAATTATGACAGTGAGTAAAAAATAGTTTTTAATAATCCCATAATTTCGAAACAGTGCAAGCTAGTCTCATATATGTTTAACACATTTTAAAACATTTCACAGATGTTCCTTCACAATTGGTGGAAATCCAGATTCACTGTTGTTCTATGACAGCTAGTCTATGATAATGACAGTCAGTGTGCTCGGTTAATAAATGAAGTGATTCATACTATGTCTAAACATGTCATATGGGCAAACAGTATTATTCAGTTCACATAACTTTTGTTGTACTTTTGACTGTGCACCTGCACCTGAAGTGGTCAAAATGGGTTTTAAGCCAGAGGGTCATAACAGGCACAGCCAATTAAATGGTTAACTGTGTTGTCGATCATTGCAATTTTCCTTTTGAAAGGAGGAGACAATGAGCCTCTTCTACTCCCGGCGAGCCAGGCAACCTGAACCAGGCAGAGGAAGCTCTCAAAGCCCTGCATAACAAACTGCTGAGCAGGGCTATTTTCCCCTTCTCCTGAAAGACTATCTCCAACCCCGTTTAAAGGTGAAGATGCCTAATCTTTCCCAAAGTCACACACAAACACAGACCTTGTCCTTCCTTTCTCCTCTAAGATTTTCTTTCTTAGCTGTGCATGCACTGTATCTATCTATCTGTC
>JAZGTI010000098.1:0-93909 GCA_036877585.1 Botia kubotai | reverse complement strand
CATCATCATCATCAGATACCATAACACACTACAATCACCACCGCACACTAACATCATCATCAGATACCATAACACACCACAATCACCACCGCACAATAACATCATCATCATCAGATACCATAACACACCACAATCACCACCACACAATAACATCATCATCAGATACCATAACACACTACAATCACCACCACACAATAACATCATCATCAGATACCATAACACACTACAATCACCACCGCACACTAACATCATCATCAGATACCATAACACACTACAATCACCACCGCACAATAACATCATCATCAGATACCATAACACACTACAATCACCACCGCACAATAACATCATCATCAGATACCATATGTACTGTGTACTGACACAGTTAAAAAAATGATTCCATAACGGTTATAAATAACAATAAGTCAACAAAGCAGCTGGTGACATGATGAATAAATGAAAACAAACACAGAAACCGTAACTACTATCAGCAGCACAATATCAGAGAATCGCGCAGATCAAAGCAAAAGCTCGTGTCCTCGAACTGCCGCTGATTTAATAAACAAAAATCAATATTTACCTTGTGTGTTGAATCCTGATTATAAGCGACACCAGCAGCGCTAATCTGATCCATTACGGGCGATCGATCTCACGGGTGCGCGCTGCGTGCGCACATGCGTGACGAAACAACAGCACAAATATACGTCATTATCTCACCGTTAGAGCCACACAGGCGACTGATGCGTTCATAACGTACAAACACAAAATAATTTAATCACAAGAGGAAGATATATTTACAAAGATGCAAAAATAGTTACAAACACATGACAAACTACACTGATGATTAACAAACCTATTATTGTTTTAAAAACATTGAGGCATTAAATGATGAAGTTTCGATGATGGCCACTAGATGCCAGTACAGTAATAATATTGCGTTTTTTCTGGCTTTTCCTGAAGTCTGTATTGATAGTATTGATGAGGTGAACTGCAGGCTGAATGTGTTAGACACACACACACACACACATAGGTGTGTATATATAACTTCCTCATTGACACTCAACTTAGGCTCATTTAGTACAGTATGTGTCCGACTGAACTCAAATGTCTGTTTGAATTGATTATGTTTAATTAAATGTGTCACACACACACTGTGTTGGCTAAAGCAGGTGATTATTTCCCAGATTGGATCTGCTGCCCTGCTGAGGCCTCAAGAAATCAAATCTTACAGTCATTTTCGACAATCTGACATTGTTCTCATAGTTTCCAAGCAGAGTAGTTCACTGCTGAGACATCTGTGGTCAAATCTGGAGGCAATTCAGTGCAATCAAGTCAAAGTATCTGGAATGTGAGGAAGGATTTTAGAAACATTAGATTTGTTTTTATACAGGCTTGCACCAGACCTCACACTACTTAAACCCAAATTATTTTGTAAAAACCCTTTCTTGTTAACATTTATAAAATGTTTTAAATCACAAGGAACTGACCCAAATAGAAACTAATACACCATCACATCTTATATAAAGAAAACATTTTAAATGAATTTTAATTACAGTATTACATTGGTCTGTGCTTTTGTTACCTGTCAAATGTGCATGAATGTGGCAGTTTGCACTGATTTAAGATTCAAGATTATTTTTGTTCACACAGTTGTATACACATACAACCTGTAGTGAAATGTACATTACATATAAAAAATATATACCTACAAACAGAAATATATCTAAAACTAAGACAAAAACTATATAATAAAAGCTAGAATTTTAAAACTAAAATTATGAATGAGTCTCTACTATGAACATCTGAATTTAATAAATGACTTTTATTCAAGAGTTTGAATCAATAACACATAAAGATAAGATTTACCACCTGTTCAAAGCTTTCTGTGTCACATAGAAAAACTGTTGGGCTGCACTGTGTTTTTCACTTCAAACTGAAAGAATACACAGAACACAAGATAAGCTCTATCAGTCCTACAGATGTCTTTAGGACATGGTATGAAATTGGGTTATTCGATGCTGCTCTGCTCTGATGTTTGTTGAAAGGCGGACTGTGGTGGAAACTACAATGAACAATAATTGCCCACAACAGGACATTCCAGAACATTCCATCATCTGATGTCTCACAGTCTATAAACTCCACAATAATCACCAGCCACAAGCCTGAAACTCAAGCCTGTCATGAACATAAGCACAGAACTACAGCTTTGGACCTACAGTGTCTCAGAAGGCAGCATAACGTCACTGACTGTCTTACTTCACCCAGTTCATCAACACGTTGCCTGAAGTGATAGAATAACAGTGTGTGAGAGTTTCTCACAGAGATCAACTTCAAGAAGGAGAAACTCTGACAGGCGGAATGAAAATGTGCTTCCATGCTGCTTACAAAAACGTCTGGAATCTCCTAGCTAGCTCATCAGATTATCATGAGGTTTAAAGTTCCCGTCAGACCAGTTTTTCTAGTGTTTAAAGCATATGAAGAGCTCAGGTTATAAACAACAGGAACTCATTTCCTGTGTGTGTGTTTGGAGGTTATAGGGTTTATAGCTAGCTGTGTATACAAACCATGGAGCAGAACAGTTGTTTGGTTCAGTAAATGTTGCAGTTTTGAATGCTGGGCTGTACTCTTCTCTTTCTTAAGATATGATTCAACAATCATTAGGCTAATCATAACAAGGATTAAGTGTCCGTGGCACTTTCACATAGAAAAACAAAGAAACCTCTGTTTAGGGTGTCTGCTGAACACCTTAAATAAAAATGTATTGTTTTCAATAAAGAAAATTTTACACATCGTGAAAATGTCTATGTTGAATTTAATGGCCGGTTAAGTGTTGCATGTACACTTATAAGGTCAGATCTGAAATTGAACAACTTTCAAATGTCAGATTGGTTTTTGGGAGACATTTATTATTTAACTATAACTGCAGTGTAATCTAAAAATTCCTAGGATTAGGTCTTGGCATTCAGATAGTAATCTCTATAAAATGATTTTAAGAAAACAACACTGATTAACAAGAGAGAGAAAGACAGTTGACTGGTCTAGGGACACTCACTCTCTCACTGTTCACACCTATACCATTACAACATGACTAACGCAAATCTATCTCCACCCTTCATTATTAGCTGAAGCCTATGAACACATGTACAGCTGTTTCAGCTGCTCCGTAACTGCAGTTATAGTGAAATAATTAGGTATAACAATTTAGTAAGTGCTTCTGCAGAAAACATGCAAACTTTAAAAGCAACAAAAGAAACATATTTCAGTATTAAAGAATCAAGAAATCTATTTAGGTTTTGGACACTTTATACCCTTTACTCAGGACTCTTTATGTATTTTTACGTTTCAGTATATCAGGTTTTATGTTTCGCATTTTCAAATAATTAAAACAGTGTTAAAAAACAGCGTTCAATTTAATTCGTTAGCCGCCCGCAACTTTTCTTTCGGCCAATCAGTTAGGCTTACCTTCACGGCGTCACAACTGCGTGATTAATATTCAATAGACGGACCGCCATCATACTGTTTAGAAGATCGGACAGTAGTGGTTTAGTGAAAGGGGCGGGGAGTGAATGTAAGGTCGAGAACGCGCTTGGTGCTTGGTGGGCGCGCACTGGAAGTTCAACAGCAGACGCGCAGAGAGTCGCTGGACGCGCGCATGTGCAGCAGTATGGTAAGTTCAGCCCAATAAACTAAACATATACTTTATGATTTTGTAATGCCGGTCTGAGTTTCTCTTGTTGACAGTATTGCGGGTTTTATTGGTTTGTTTTCAACATCAAAAGGTTTGATTCGATTTTAATCGCCTGCTTTTCAGTTTACAAAATTAATGTGATGCTGATTTAGGTCTTTTAGGGAAAAACTTCAGTTATTAGGCTGGTGTCTTTGAATAGTTTATGTGGATAGAGTTTGAAGACACGGTTTAACCGCTACGGTGTTTACAGTAACTTCCGTCTTCGTAAGTTTATTATTGTACAGTCACTCCTCACATGCTACTGGAGAAGTGTCGTATTTCCCTGTTGTTCTGTACTGATCTGTACTTACTCCAGATTAGGGGTCTTCAAGCCTGCCAGGGACCCCCAGTATAAAAACAGCCTCAGATTTGAAAACACTGTCTCAGTAACGCTCAGTAACATTACAACTAATTATCAACTCATTAATGTTCAAATACTTTCATAATGTCACAATGTTCTGAATGATCTGCAGAATAGTTCGGTTTGGACTTACATGATTGTGTTCAGTTTTTCTGTTAGTGAAAATCTTGGTTCATTCTCCCCTTGACAGCTGATATACATCATCATTTATGATTTGAGCTGTGTTGTGTACAGATGAAGGTCACTTTTGTGCTTTAAAGAGTCAATAAGATGTCTTGATAAGGACAGTTTTCTGTGTTGACATTTCCTACTGAAACAGGAAGTTAAAGTGTAAGATGTGAAAGTTAAATTACCAGTAACCTTAAGCTTATGATCCAGCTGTGATTCACTTGCTGCTGTTGCAGACAGAGTCAGATGATGTTACGGGAGGGACAGTCTTGTTCTAAAGAACAGTCGTCATGGCCAGTTATTATTGAGATTGTGCAGTTTACAGCACAGTATATGTGCTGTATACTAGAGTAAGAGCAGTATGGTACGTAGTATGAATGTGTGCGCATGTGTGCTGTCAAAAATGAAGCAGTTATTTTGCATCTGACACAGGGGAAGTGGGTGCATACAGTTTTATTCATCTAACACATTCTCTAGTTGAACGAGTATTTGCTGTTGTTTACTCATCTGTGTCAACACACTCACTGCTGTCAGGTGTTTAGTGTGCACATCACCTTTATCTATTAAATGAGGAGACATGATGATAAATACTTAAATCTTTCTCATGTTAGTAAAGGTTGTGTTTGTTTTAAGTCTTGTAGCATTTTTTAAATCATTATGGTGCATGTGAGCTATATTATAGTATTTAAAATAGAGAAACTGACTTTTGTGTCATTTGACTGGGTTTGAACTGTGTCAGACAGTTGTGATATTCTAGCAAAACACACCTCAGATTATTTAAACAGAAACACTTAGAACTGTCAAAATGTTTCCACAAATGGTATGTATGGTAAATGTCCAAAATGATGCACCAGTAGATACAGTGTTTAAAATGTTGTTCGTTTTTTTTAATGTTAGTGGATCATGTGTGTAGTTAATGTGCTGAATTTCACCTGTGATCTCTCTGCTAGAACACCGGAACAAACCTTCCATCTCACATCACACACCCAATCACAATCAGTCCTGCAAAAAATGGGTCATAAATATGAAACCACTTCATCAAAAATGGTGTAAACACATGTGAGCACACTGTATTTGTAGTGTAAATTGTAGACATTTGTATCAACACCAATGCAGACAGGCAGTAATGCCACCCTAACATTCAGACATTCTGTGACTAAAGACTTTGTATTGAGTCCAGACCCAATAACCTCAAATCTTCATAGTCTCTGTTTCTTTCATAACGAACACAGATAAAAATAAAGTCTCGAATTCATTTGATTTATTCTGTTCTGCCCTCAGGATTTAACTGGGTTGCGTCACTGAATATGTTTAATAAACTCTGTTAGCTTAGATTCAGTTATTCAATTATAAACATTTTTATTCACAAATATTTTAAATTTATTGATAGCACTGAAGCGCTTCCAGCGTGTTTCTATAGCAACAATGACATTAGTGAATA
This sequence comes from Botia kubotai, assembly GCA_036877585.1. NCBI lineage: Eukaryota > Metazoa > Chordata > Actinopteri > Cypriniformes > Botiidae > Botia > Botia kubotai. The sequence goes on along the minus strand of JAZGTI010000098.1, from coordinate 88,215 downwards.
AAACTGTGTCTCTGTGCTAATTACTGCTTGTTTATTGTAGTGCTGCTGTATTTAGCTGATATCAGAGAGAGGGGGCAAGTGGCTTTCCCCGAAAGGGTGTGTAAAACAGCTAAACAGCCTCGTCTGACATTTTGACTTTTGAAGGTGACTGTAGGTCTTTTTTTGGTAGCTAGTAGGATTATCTCTTGTGCACTGGAGAAATTATGGCTCTGTCTTTGGGTTGTGCTGAAAACAGTATTTGACCATTTAGCTTTCAGATTTTCTGAAAAGATTAGCAACGTCCCTAAACAAGTCTGAGTCAATTTCCTTATTACCAAGCATTTATACTCTCTCTTATCTATTAAAGTGTCTCAATTTCTCTTATCCCAGATTGAAATGCAGAGTCAGCTGTAAGGTGCCACTTGTAAACTGATTCCCCCCTAAACTCTGTGTTTGTCTTGAGCATCTACACACAGCAACAGAGTGAGTCTGGGGTGTTTCTAATAAACACTGAAAGGTTTGGCTCATATTTTCTACTGGTCTACACTGAGTGTTCATGTCTGTAGGCGTGTGCTGTGCTGACAGTGTAAATCTATTATTTGAGTTTGTTCTCTGTGTGGGTGAAACTCATGACTATCAGATCCACTGTTTCTCTGTGTGTGTGTGAACGCTCATGCTTGGGTTGGTGTTTGATTACCTCATTTCCTGTGCAGCCGCTTGTTGATGTTTTTGTCGTTGGTCCACAGGGAGTGTCTCTTGTTCAAGGTTTCTCACAGAAAAAGTGTGTTGTGTTTATGCTGCATGTGTGTAATTTGTTTGTTTTGTGTATGTTATGTGAGAAACAGTAAAACTTGCTTTACTACAATGTTTATTGAGTTTTAAATCAGCATAAATTGAAGATTGTCACTCTCTTTATCTGCTAAGACTCTTCTTAGTTCAGATCAGATTAACTGGATTCACATTTACAGTAGTTGTATGTTCCTGTGTGAATCAGGTGTGGCTTCCTATAACTCTTTTTTTTATACACGTTCCATTTATAGAGCTTCTATATGAGCAGAGAAAAGCCTTTTGTTTCAGTTAAAAGTCTATGTGTGATGGGTTGAACTTGTGTTCATCAGTCCAGACTAAAGCTGAGCTCCACATCAGCTGAATGTGAATACAGACGCTTTGAGCCTTTAAAAACCTGCCAGTTCTGTTCATACACTCAGTATTCAGATTTAAAGGAACATTTCACTCTAACATCATTTACTCCCCCTCATGTTCGCACTACGCTCCTCTATACAGTGAACAGGTGTGTAGTATTTATATATAATTCGGTAGCTCCAATCCATGTGACATGCAGAATGCTTTTTTTGTGGTTATCAAAAGTAGGTCTGTTGTTGCCCAGTGGAGGCTTGGTACCGCCAGGCACCCGGATCAACAGGATCTCTGTCCCTGTGTCCCAGCACACAGAAACAGAACCACACAAACTGGGCCGTGATTAAAGCAGGCCGAACAGAGTCAAACACGCTCACAGAACATCAGACCCACTGTGGAAGGTGTAACTTTAAACCTAATAATAACTTCTAACCCTGGAAAACGCACAATGACAGCGTTCGAACCCTGAAAAATGCACAATGACAGCGTGCTAACCCTGAAAAACGCACAATGACAGCATTCAAACCCTGAAAAATGCACAATGACAGCGTGCTAACCCTGAAAAACGCACAATGACAGCGTGCTAACCCTGAAAAATGCACAATGACAGCGTTCTAACCCTGAAAAACGCACAATGACAGCGTTCTAACCCTAATAAATGCACAATGACAGCGTTCTAACCCTAATAAATGCACAATGACAGCGTTCTAACCCTGAAAAACGCACAATGACAGCGTTCTAACCCTGAAAAACGCACAATGACAGCGTTCTAATCCTAATAAATGTGCAATGACAGCGTTCTAACCCTTATAAACGCACAATGACAGCGTTCTAATCCTAATAAATGCACAATGACAGCGTTCTAACCCTTATAAACGCACAATGACAGCGTTCTAACCCTAATAAACACGCAATGACAGCGTTCTAACCCTTATAAACGCACAATGACAGCGTTCTAACCCTTATAAATGCACAATGACAGCGTTCTAACCCTAATAAACATGCAACGACAGCGTTCTAACTCAGCTTTTAGTTGTTACAGTCCCAGTTAAGATACACAGATACTCAAATGGTTGTTGTGTTTTCGGTAATTGTGGCCCTTTCACTTGTGAAATCAGTGCTTGAGCCAGGATATAATTTCCTTCTATCAGAATATGTTTGAATTTGGCCTCATTCTAAAAAACTGATGCTGAACATGGTAGAATAATCAAACTCAGAGATTGTCTGTTGATATCCAGGGATGTTTAGAGACCTTCATTCAGAGTTTAGCTATAATGTTCTCTGTTAAAGCCACAGCAGAACACAGACAATTCTGGTCTTGTGACCTCACTAACTAAATGCCCTGATTATTCTGAACTTATACAACATGTTTTTACCTTCATTAATGGTTAGTTTAATAAAACAAGAGTTTCGTCATATAGAGGCATCATCAGGCCCAGGATGAACAAATAAGTGGAAAGGCATGAGGGTGAGTATAAATGGACAGTTCTCATATTTGGGTGAACCATTTCCTCACCAGGGTGAAATGTATTAAACAAGGCTTAGAGTACTTCAGTCTTATTATCAGAACGTTAATAAACAAACACTGATTAAAACAGAACTCAGAATTTGAATTGAGGAAATATTTGTGTTTACATCAATATTTATGTGGTAACGTTTCTCTTGATGGTGGCAGGGTTCTGCGTGTGTGTTTGCATGTTTCCTAATGAACTGTGATTTGTAGAATGACTCCTAATGCTGCAGATATTTTACTACATGTTTGATTGGCATGCTTGGTCAGTTTAAACACCATGAGCAAGTACAGCTTCTATAATAAAACTTATTCCACTGAATTTATTGTACTTCTGTTCAAAGCAATTTTGGGCACACAGTGAAATTAAAAAAGGTTTTTCACTATAATCAGTTCTTAGAGGTTGTTGTTTGTGAGCAGACAGAATCACTGAATCTCATCTGTCAGTGTCTGGAAGTTCTTCAGCTAGAACCACAGAAGCTTTGTTCTAGAACGTCCACAGAGTGACACATCCGTTCACAGTAGGCAGATTTTTTCACAGACAGATTTCTTGTCAGAAATGTCTTTTTAACATTAAATGTAGAAAGAAAAAAAATGGTTACCTGTGTCTGCCAGACTCCCAAATCTTGTCCGAGATGCTCATATCCCAGAATTTCCTTGCGGCAGATGATACATTCAGTCAAAGCATTACACAATTAAACATTAAGGCAAATGTTTCATATTATGTGCATATATGTATGTTTATGATTTCAGTGCTAAATTTATGCTAAGAAATGACAGGTAGAGAGACCTTCTAAATGACAACATTGTGTGTGTGTGTGTGTGTACCAGTTTTAATGTAGGTGTGTTTTTGGTGTAATTTGTGTGTGTTTATGTATCTGTTTTAGTGTGTGTATCTGTTGTACTGTGGATGCTTTGAATTTGATCCTGAATATATTGTTCTGCTCTGTCGCTGGTACTCAGCTGGTACCGCTTACATCTCTCTGCCTGTAAAACCAATTTAACTGTGGCCAGTGTGACCCATTTACAGGACCTAAGAGAGACACACACTGCATGCTGTAGCCTACTTACACTAGCCTATATATATAACAGCACAGTGTGATGTGGATGATATACACTAGCAAAGTGTGTGCGTGTCTGGATGATATACACCAGCACAGAGTGTGTGTGTGTGGATGATATACACCAGCACAGAGTGTGTGTGTGTGGATGATATGCACCAGCACAGTGTGTGTGTGTGTGTGTGGATGATATACACCAGCACAGTGTGTGTGGATGATATACACCGGCACTGTGTGTGTGTGTTTTTGTGGAGGTCTGAACACAGACTCAGTGTTTCCCTGTGTTGAATTTTAATGACCTGTGTATGACATCAGACAGCAATGATTTTCCATGTCGGGCTGTTTGTGATGTGTGTGTGTCCCTGAGGTTTGATTCATAGATCTCTGGATCAAGGTGGCCCAGAATCCTTCAGAAGGAAGTAAAATTAGTAGCAGCTGGTCTGAAACTGAATCAGATGACCTGGGCAGGTCTGATGGGGTGAATACACCTGCATGTCTCTCGCTCATACTGCAGTTTAATTCTGTTGTCACAAGTGCATTTAAATATACAAAGATTAACATACATGTTTGTGTCCATTAGTGAGGCAGAAATAATAAAGTTCATTTACTTTATCTTTGTGCCTCAGTATTGTGTAATAATACTATTTTCCTTACAATAATATTCCTATAACACACTATTAGTAGTGATGTCACAGAGGTGAGAGAGATTTGTATGCAGCGTTGTATGATTTGTACTGGCAATATGAATGTTTGTTATGTCAATAAACTGAGGAGAGAGAGAAAAGGAAAAAGTGGGCTGATCTCTCTGGAACAGTGGCTGAGCGTCATCTACACATGCAGAGAGGAAATGAGTTTTCTCAGTGACACACACACACATTCTGTTTCTGTATGCGTTTTCAAGCTGAATCTGTAAAAAAGTCATTATATATATATGGGTATATATAGTGACAAAACTGCATTGAGATCTGTTAAACTCCAGATGACTGGCCTCAGAGCAGATTCTATAGTGAGATTAGCTCAGGGTTGAAAAGCAGCAGAATAATATTTGATTGTGGAACTGATTGTGAAAGGTGTGCATCCCTCACCAGAGTCAGACTGAAACACCAGCAGCAGCTGCTTGACCAATCACAGATGGCCTTGGTGACATCATCTGAAAAGGAAAGTTGTTTCAGAGGCAGAGCAAGATGACAAACTTTTATATAAAAGTAACAGTATTATTGTTGCAACGGCCTACAGCATGATGTTTACTCGCACTCTCAGTGTGTGTGTGTCTGTGTGTGTAAGAAAGTGTGTTTGAGAGATTGTGTGTCTGTGTGTGTGTCTGTGTGTGTGTCTGTAAGAGAGTGACAGGGTTTTTTCTTGTAGACATTCCAGCTGTATGTTTTAGACAGGATTAGTTGTGTTCTTGTTAGTGTACTGTGGTTTGTGTGTTAATCAGTGCACATTAACACACACAGACGCAGATTATAAACGTCAGACTCTAAATCTAAAGCAGACAGACTTAATTAGTTTGTGTTCATACTGTTTGAAACTGTCAAGGCAGCTCAAGCACAGATTCATTTCTCTAATCTGTCTGGATTAATCCCAAGTGCTGAGTGCAAGTGATATCTGGAATTATTTCATGTAATTAGCCTTCAAAAACCCTGAGAGAAACATCAGCTGAGATGAAGTTCTGCTGAACAGACCAGCAGATCTGATCTCCAGAATATGCTATTTTGAATGCTGTGAGGGAGGACAGGGAATAGTATTAATAATATTGTAAAGAGAGAACATGACTTTTATCTTAATAGACAATAAAAGGCTTTTCTAAAGGTCTTCACAGTTGTTTGCGTTGTGCAACAGATGCTTCATAAGGGGACTGTGGGTGGGCTGTCTGAAAATGAGACTAGCAGAGAAAGATATCAGCCCTGTATGAAGAGGATTGACATCACTAAAGATCACTGACTACACCACCATTCCAATCATTACTGTTACTGTATGTTTTTTTCATGAAGCCCTGCACAATGCCCACTCGGAGTGGGAGAGTTTGAATGCAACACAGAGCTAATTCAGAGTTTCTGAGAATCGATTTAGATGTTCACACACAATTAAATTGAGATCACAAAGAAACTACACAATCAATGAACATAGCCTTGGTGAACGTGCATGTGTTTTCTTCTGGAACTGACAGTCTTCTCTGTGTGCAGGTTTTCTGAATTTACAAGTTGAAAGTCATGGCACTGGTCCAGTCTCTCCCTGTGTCCATTGAGCATCCAGCATCAGGCCTGGACCCACATCCTCACCGACACTCCCCGACCTCGCCTCCATCAATGGGAGCCATGGGTCCTGTCAGTAGCATGATTCCCAGCCATCTGGCCAGTCATGATCGAGCGCACCTGGAGGTCAATACTACATTTCGTAAGGGCACTCCGGGCTCAGGACTGCTGCTGTCAGAGACCGCACAGGTTGGGTCAAGTCGTAATCCATCCAGTAAACGGAGGGGTATTGTTGGCAGAGGAAAGGGTTTCAGTGTTCGTTCATATTCACATGAAGACTTGATAAAGGACTGGAATGAGGGTTTTACTGGTGAGGATGGACCTCCGAAACTGGTTCCTGTGTCTGGCCAGTTAGGAAGGGTGAGTATGATTGTTGTGATTTTTGTCTAGTAAGACGTGTTCCTGAATCCTTTGTTGGTCCTAGAACAACATTCCTCTTAAAGAAATTAAATGTATTGAGTGTCCCAAACTTAATCCTGTCACAACTCACAAATTCAGTTTCTTGCTGTCTATCTTGACCAGGACTCCCTGGTAGAAGAGAAACTGTATCTCAATGACACCTTCCTGCTTAAATAAAATGTAACTAAAAAACGAACCATGAGCTAGCCTTCAAACCAGAGGGCAGATATATAAGATTGGTACACAAGCCCTAAACCTCACCTTCCTAACCTAAACCTTCCCTAACATCTGACTCTGCTCTCAATACATACCTCTATTCTAGTGAACTCACTGAACAAAATGCAACCAAATGCTCCCCATTACTGAAATACATCCATTTAAATGCATTAATAAAGGTAATAATGTGTTTTTTTAACATGCTAAACATGTTTATTCTGATGTTTGCTCATATCCTCCCGCAGAACATTCAGCAGGCCATTATACGACCAACTGCCTTCAAACCTGTCATTCCCAAGAGCCGGAATGGCGTGCAGTTCCTCTCTCCGCGACTAGGGGGCAGCCAAGGAAACCTCAGCATGTTTTCCTCCCGAGACGAGGACGTCACCCCGTTAATGATGGAACGACGGAGTTCTTACAGCGGAGCTCGGAACGGTTTGTTGAGTCAGTCTTTGTCCATGACGGACACTGCACAGAACTCCTTAACCAACATTCCAACTTATCACATGAACCAAAGCGAAGCAGCTAAACATCACAGACACTCTAACTCTGACAGCGGGCGTTCATCCTCCAGTAAAAGCACAGGGTCTGTGGGTGGCCGCTGTCAGCCACTGTCAGATATGGGCTCTGGTGGCACTTCGCCACCCCCTATTGAGGCCTATGAGGTAATTGTGAGAGACTTGGAGGAGCAACTGAGAGAGAGAGACCTGGAGCTACAGCAACTCAGGGAGAACCTGAATGAGAATGAAGCTGCTATCTGTCAGGTGAGTGAGACTTTATTTTCATGTGATATAATGAGGGAACTAAGAAATAGCCATCAAATAAGATTTGATCTTGGCCATCAAGAAATCAGTTTTATGAAGAGGATTTTAAGAGGGTCACAGCTTCTGGTGTCTGGCTGCAGGTGTACGAGGAGAGGCAGAAACGCACAGAGCTGGAGATCGAGGAGTTCAGACAGACCTGCGCAGCTAAAATGCAGAAGGCGTCTCAGAAGGCCCAGCGTGAGCTGCAGCTGTTGCAGCTGCAGGTCTTTCAGCTGCAGCAGGAAAAGAAAAAGCAGCAGGAGGATCTGACAAAGTTGCTGCATGAGCGGCAGAGACTTGAGGAGCGCTGCGCCTCCTATGAACGAGAACACACCCAGCTGGGCCCCAGACTGGAGGAGACCAGATGGGAGGTGGGGAGTCAGACAACAGAAGAGTGTGATGTTACATCTGTCACAACAGTTCAGGCCAAAAACACAAGTTCACCCTGTTTACTTTCCCAATAATTGCTTCTGATCTCAGAATCTTCAGCGTGAGGGTGTTAACATTAGTCAACAAACAGTCAGATCGCTAGACATAGCTTTAGACAACTGCAGGTAATGCTGCCTTGTTAAAATCCTGCCAACAGTTAAAAGTGTACAAAAATAAGCAAATAAAAGTCAAAGAATGTCATTAAACTAAAGGTTTTGGCAATAAAATGCAAATAAGATTAGATCTCATAAATTATACATGAAGATGCTCTGATAGGGGAATTCCAAAAGGGCTTTTTCCCTCCCTGAATATGTTATAATGGCTTCATTATATTTTGAAAGTAATATGGGGTTGCGGTGCCGTTTTATGTTGACTGTTCTAAGAATCTGTCTGTCTGCCAGTGAATAGCTTTCAGACTCTTCATTCTCAGTTGGTTTGAACAGTTGCATAGTTAATATTACAATCTAACACACCACTGTGACCCTCAGGTGTGCCAGAAATCTGGTGAGATCTCATTACTAAAGCAGCAGCTGAAAGATCTGCAGGCTGATCTCGCCCAGCGTGTTGGAGAGCTAGTGACTCTACGCGGGCAGCTTAGGGAAGTTCGTTCAGAGCTGCAGACCTGCCAGATTCATTTGCAGGAGTCTCACACAGCGTCACGCACACGGACTCTGGAGCTCGAGGTCTGCGAGAACGAGCTACAGCGGCGCAAGAGTGAGAACCAGCTGCTTAGAGAGAAGATAAGTCACCTGGAGGAGGAAACATCTCGTCTGCGTGAGGCTCTGAGCACTCATGGCATGAGCGTCTCCTACAGAGGCGGGGCATCCGGGGAGGAACAGCAGCCAATCGGTGAAAGCGAAGAATTAAAAGTGTCAAAGCAGCACATAGACAGGCTGAAGGCGGAGCTTGTGTATGAACGCCAGCGTCTGTCTGATCAGGCGTCTGTGTTCGAAAGCGAAAGGAAAAGTTGGGAAGAGGAAAAAGGTAAAGTGATTCGCTATCAGAAAGAGCTGCAGCAGAACTACATACAGATGTACACAAGGAACCAGGAACTGGAGCGATCTCTTCATGAACTGAGTCTGGAACTGGAGTCCAGAGAGCAGGACGATGACAGCAGTGGGAATGAGGTGACCTTCGATGACATTGCTGCAACTGAGATCTAGCATCCATCCTAAACCACCCAACAGTTTCACAGTCACTTAAAAAACAGAAGTAATCCCCTGCTGCTGTATTCATTTCTGCATGTAATGCAACAGTGATGGTAATGTAACAACCCACCAATCACAAGAGATCTTTCTTTAGAGCAGCATGTACTGATCAAGCGCTGTCAATAAGACCAGGAAGAGTGTTTTAATAAGTAGTGTTCATTCTAGTTTTATGTTGACCTAAACTTTATTTCCCATAATATGCCACCAGTCAGAAACACCCAAAACAGAATGTTATAAACACTAGGGATGTACAGCCTGACTTAACTGTTTCAAAGTGTCTTACAGAATTATCTTTACAGTTATTGGTCAAACATGGTTTATTTATGATAGCCTAAGTGTCATTGATTATTTTAGGTTTGTAACGCAAACATTTAAGCACATATAATGTAATAACTCACGGAAGGGCACACGTGTAGCTTCAGTGTTGAGCTGCAGATATCCCTTCATCCACACTAATCAAGAGGAAAATTGTTTTGCTTTTCATTCGCAAACACACAGCACACTTGTACTGCCTTCATGCCCTGTCAGAATCACTGTGAGTTTCAGAGCATAAGTAACTGTTAGAAAAACTATTATCATTCATAAATACTTATGACCTCATGTTTTCTTTCATTATTTTGTGAGAGTATGTTGTGATGTAGTGAGTACGTTCTTTGCTGTCATCACACAGGGATTTACTCAAGTTTATAAATGGTATAAGCATTGCCACAGAAGCAATTTATGTGCACGTGAATATCAAGAGTCAAGAGTCGTTTATTTGTCATTTGCACAATTTAAGCTTGGGGAAAAAACTGGGCATTGAAATGCTAGCAACTTGCGTATAACAAACTAAACTACAGTAATTCTGACATAACTGCAGCATTAATAAATACTGAATTCAGGTCAGAATCCATAGACTATCTCCATCTCTAGTTTTATATCAGCAATAGACTGTTATATTTGTACTCCACTAAACCACAGCTAACAATTAAACACTGTAACTCTTTAGGTTCACATACTGCACATACTATGATGGAGATTAGGGGTGTAACAATATACCAATGCCATGATACAGTTCATACCACGGTTCGGTTGGGTTTGGTTCTGTTTGCTGCGGCAGGGTTCATGGCATGGCACTACAATGATAAAGAACACTAGATTCACTTTGAACTTCATAATAGTTAATAGTTAATACGTAAAAGACAGTAACTTTAGTGTAGGGAAATTCCCCCATCAGAAGCTCATGGGGGAATGATGGTTTTTGGGGGTGGGGTTTGTAGAAGTCATTGTAGACATTGAAAACTATCTCTGCATTTTTGTTTTAAAGTAGTTTTAATGAAGAACAGTGCCTTACAAACCCTCCAGTGAACCAGCCTTAGGCCTACGTCATACTATACATTATTATACTATACACACTTGTTTCCCAGCACACTGTGCTGCAATCATATGTTGATTTATAGTTAGTTGTTTTGGGAAATACTTGCAGAAACATACCATTCATAACTACTTCCCAGTTTGCCAATGGTCATGTCAACACTCAACATAGTTAAATATGGCCATTTTAAAGTTGTGACAATGCACTGAAATATCAACAGATGAAGTCCTGATAGAGAGAACCTCTAAAACAGCCATTCATTTTCTGAGATGCATCATATATACAGTATATGCATCATATATACAGTATATCATATATACAGATGCATCATATATACAGTATATTAAAGACAAACATGCATGTTGAATGAATATATGCATCAATTTGACAAGTGCGCTATAAGGTGGTGATCATGGAGTTTTTTTTATGAAAGTGTTGCTGTGCTGGGCACTTAAACAAGATTTTGAACAAGACTGATTGTTTGAAGTCGTCTGAAGTGCAGAAAACTTTAAAACAGCAGCTTTATGTAGCGATCTATTTTCAGAAATAAGTGAGAACGTGCCTTTTACACAGATCCCTACACACACACATGGAGAGTGCTGATTCGCTTGCACTGATTATCACTCGCACTGCGGTAAACCTCAATGCACCAGGGCTGGGCCCTACGCATCGTGAGTTCATCGCAGTTTTTCGGTAAATATTGTTACACCCCTAATAGAGATAATTGCCTGTGATGTGTACCATATAGAAGCCACTGTGAATAGATATGGTTAACTGCTCTGTATCTTGTGGGTGATTTGTGTGGCAATATTGTACTTTTTTGTACAGCATTTGTAAGTCAATACATTGTATATTTTTTGTGCTGTATATTCCTATGAGCTATTATTTGTAATTAAACAGCTGCAATAAACAACATTTACTGTAATTTCTACTCAAATATTAAAACGTTTTTAAAATACTTCCGTTTTGTTATAATATCATAGTCACAAGTGTTAAATTAGAAGAACTTCGGCCATGTTCCCATATGTGTCCAAACTCTGTGAATCAGTTTGTCAGATTAAATTCTTGTCAGCATGCAGACTCAGATTAATCACACAATGACTATGTTTACATGGACAACAATATTCAGATATTAACCGGATTAAAACAATACTTTGATTTAAAAACTACCATATAAACAGTGATTTCTGATACCATCATAATAGATGTATGACTAATAGAAGTCATAATAGATGTATTTTGCAACAGGACACAAGGCAGTGGTCAACTGTCCAAACAAGAATGAAATATTGCCCAATGAAAGTATGCAAGAGAATCTGTATCCACTCTTGTCTATTTGCACATACAGCATGACAAATGATTAACTGCATTTGAAGCTTTAGTTATGACAAATGAAACACCCAAAACTGTATGTTAATTTGTGAAATTTTAAAGGGCAGGTCGGAAGGTGTGGCATGGAAATGAATGACATGTGCCAATAATTGTCTAAGTTCTATAATGTAAAATGGAAATTTGAATTTTCCAAAGCACCGCATGTAAACATCTTAATCAGAATATTGTCTTATTCAGAATAAGGGTAATAATTAGATTATTGTTCTCCATGTAAACATAGTGAATGTCACTTTATTTTTCCTGATTTTCCATCTCTGGAATGTTACTTGAAACGTTGCTGGTAATGTGTGTTTACAAGCATTTTCCAGAATCTCATTGTGGCTTCATGTTCTTTTGTGTTTGAGCATGTGACATGAGCATGTTCTGGAGTCTGTGGGGACTCTGACCACAAGCTTCATGGGGTTGATGCTTTTATTACTGAAGGCCTGTCGTATGATGTCCACGGCAGCCTGATGGGTCACACCCTGCAGAGAAACACCATCCACTGACACCAGCTCAAAACCTGCCTGAGGAACAGAAGAACCAGAAGAGCTCACTCATCATCTGATCACGTCAGTGCATTCATCACGCATCATTTTATTGATCAACAAAGTTTCAGATGTTACCTGCAGGGCTTCATTAGCAGATGCAGCTCCTCCAGGAAAAATCCTTTCGATCTTCACCATGGGTTGAACCCTGGACTCTGCCCCTCCAGAAATACTGATCCCTAATCAAAACAATCCATATACTTCACTCGTATCTCAAACTACTGCACACAAATTAAAATGCACACCTGAACTCTCATACATTATGCTGTTCTGTTTAAAATGGTTATAATGTTATAATTTGTTTTAATGAGCATTTTCCACCCTCCTTCTAACCCTTCGAATTTAATGGACCAAAACATCATTTTCTATTTAGAATAATTGAAACGTATTAGATAAATAAAATGAAGTAATACCCAAAGACTGCTTAGTTTTGCTAACGTTGACTGTAGTAAACTCAAACTCCTGCTGGCTGTGGTCGTGTGTTTCACAGGCTGATTTCTGGTCCTGCCCAGACTGCCCTAAAGGTGACACTGTAGAACTGTGACACTTTTTAAGGGAACCAAAAACCTGTGAGAGCAGTGGCCTCTTGTGGTGGGGAATGTCTACTACAGTGAGTAGCGCACCCTGTCCTGCCCCCTCCTCGCTGTCCGTTCTGATCCTTGAATGCTCTTTCTTAAATGGAAGTCGCCCCCTTTTTGAAATGATGGTGTCACTCGATTGTACAGACAGGGCATCAGGTTCGACTGAATGATCATCTGATGTGTGTAGAGAGTCTGTGTGTGTGCTCTCTGCCAGCAGCCAGTTAGGGAGGAGATCAGACGTCCTGGCAGATCTTAATGTGTCTGTGTGACTGTAAGTGTCTAAAGGAACATCCTGCAATGGCCTGAAGATCTGCAGAGGTTCATGCTGATCTTCACAACAGGACAGATGAACCTGCTTTACATCTTCTAGAAGGTGATTTTGTTTCTCCAAGTCCTCTGCTGCATGGAGATCTGTGACAGACAGACAGAATTCTGACCAGTGGCGTAAGAACCTGTAATACATGAAGTTCAGCAGCTGCGTTATTGAAACAGATGGTGGATGATAGGAATGAGGCTCACCTGGTACAAGAGTGATGAGGTGGCGTCTGGGGGTGTGGTCTGACTGAGGGGAGCGCAGTGGAGAGCTTCTGCCTAAATTAAACATGAGGCTGATGTAATGAAGGGTCTATCAGTGATCACAAACCAGTGTGAATATAAGTATTAATATTAGATGAGAATCGTACATGAGCGACTCTTCAGAATATCATAAGCTTCTTCTTCAGAGGGAGTCACCAAGTGGTTAAAGAGCAGCAGGTCTTCAGAGGACACAAGTGCTCTGAGAGAGAAGACACCTGTTCTTTACAATCCACAGTAACAACACTCATCTGATTAAAGATCTTAATTCATAGGTGATAAAGGGCATAAAATGCCACTTCAGGTTCAACAGGCTCGTAAAAGAAAAGGCGTGCCTCTGGTCATGTGTGGTGGATGTCTCTAGTACAACAGAATGTGTGTGCGTGTGTGTGGTCCTGGTATTCAATACGTTATTGGGACCAAATGTTCCCACAAGTATAGTAAAACAGCAGAAAGGTTTCTGTAAGGGTTAGTGTAGGGGGATAGAATATACAGAGGCATGAGTGAACTTCTCCAGGTCTGTGGTTTCACGTCACCTGATCTCTCTGAGTAGCAGCAGTTTCTCTGGCGTGTTCAGAACGGACAGTAGCGTCTGCATCAGTGTCTGCAGCCCTCCATCTGTCAAATACTGTAAGTGCAGTATATGAGTTTAACCTCAGGAGTGAAATCCTTCATTCTGTGGCACCATTAGGTCTGATCTCTCCCTCACCCTCTGACATATTTCTATCAGCACACTGACATCTTCATCCTCCAGCAACCGAACTGCCATCTCTCGCACCTGAGTCAGAGCATCAGACCTGCCTACACAAACATACAGTCTTAATTAGTCTGATCTAATGCATAAGTCCCATATGTATGTGAATAATTAGTCTGATCTAATGCATAAGTCCCATATGTATGTAAACCTGAAGACATGCTGCATTTCTTATCAAAGTATCATGTATGAAGTTGAGTGTTACCTTGACAACTCTCTGAGGATCTGCAGCAACAGCTTGAGGAATCTTTCTTGAGGAAGAAGGTTCTGGAGCGCCACAGTGGACTCTTGATTTCTTGCTTAATTTCCTCTGCGAAAACATGATTTGTGTTACTGCTGGCGGAAGACAGCTACACATCCTATTTATGAGACATTTTTATTTCAGTCTCTATCACTATAGTTTTTTGTTGGAAATGTAATTGATTGTTATAAAGAATAACCACCTGGTTACACATACTTTCAATAATTCACTGTACTTCATCTTGTATATAAACTAATATTTGCTATTTTATTTGGAGTTTGATAGACACAAACCAACATATTAATAAACAAATTAATACGTCTGACATCAGTTCAAAAAACGCTTCACATTATGTAACACGAGTTAAAAACAGAAGACTCAAACAGTGAAACTTCAGACTCATTCACGTGTGAAGCAGAGCAGCACAATAAAATCTTTGGTACATTCCTCCCATCACACTGTACATGCTGCCCTACCTGACAAAGTCATGTGACTTTGTGTTCGGCGTATGGGTGAACTGGGGTGACTCAGTGATGTTTTCCTGCCCTCACGGATCACAGAGTCCTGCAGCAGCTCCATGGGTCCTCGGCTCACTGTCCGCAATTGCTCTGACTTACAGTCATTATGAATGGGATCTGGATGAAACTGGGTCTCTGTAGACATTCTGGTTCCTAAAGGTAAACTAACAGGCAGAGTAGCTTGGGAGAGACCACTCATGGAACCCAGGGGGGTGCCAGACGACAGTGAAGACAGAGAAGACTGAGACTCTGACCTTTGTGAGGATGAATGGGTGATTTCACCACCTGCTGAAAGAGGTCAAAGATTAAAGCAACACATTTATATAGCTGTATAAAAGCTGAAAGAAAGAACCATACATTTATTCATCCAGCTGAGTTCTGTCACCGTTTCTTTATATGCTGGATATCTCCCTGCTTCCTGTGACAGAACACATAGCAACGCTCACCATCACATCAGCCAACACATTACCTTTCAATGAAAGCAGAACTACTTTTGAAGTCGTGGACTTTGGATTAACACTAGAACTACCAAGGCAGTCATTTTGACCATTTTAAAATTTTGCAATGTAATAACTTTGTTGAAATAAAACCCATATAACTATAATACCCAGACTTTTCTTAAATGTGTGTATATTTCATTCTAACATTGTTGTTTGATTATAATTACAAAACACAAAAGAGTTCTGAGTATTTCTACCCTGATTGGCCATAACAGTCAAATTGACCGTATGGATTACAGTGTTCGCTACTTTTGATGCACGTCACTGTTGCCTATCAACTTTTTTTATAGTTGTTTTTGTATGCCATTGCTAAGCTAAATGTTAGCAAAAAAGAGATTTTGGCATATTTGTTTCCGATTCGTGTGATACAAACATTTCCAATAAATCCAGAGCGTTGTAAAGTCCAAAAGTCAAAATGTTTTGATAAAAGATCGATGTAATCATTTCCAAAGTTTACAACACATTTTTATCTACCAAAATATTTTGCTTCATTCCATATTTGTTGGCATTTAGACTTTAAAAAACAACATTTTCACCGCGGTGAAAAAACTTTGCTCTCCGCTTACCAGACACAAAGTGAGGCACGCACCGTCTGGGGTGGTCTAGTACCTTGTATACAATTATAGGCTATATTATAAAAAAGATTTTTATTTAGGGTGATGACTTCATAAAATATTACGAGAGATGTTCAAAGCTTCAATCTAAAACCTCAATAGAAGCTTTGAACATAAATATGACATGACAAAGCGGCACGGTCTAATATGAACGGTCAGAATGAGCGCTATGGTCTAGTAGTTATAGCATTCCGGTAGTTCTGACACACAGAGTTTATGACTTTGCACAGATATCTGATCCAAGAACAGAGTGAATAAAACACAATCTTACACACACACAAACACACACAGAAACCAAAGGGTCATATCAGCCATCTGCCGCATCCAGCACCACTGCTGTGTGTGTGTCACTCACTTTAATTGTAAGGATAAGATGGGTTTGACTCTTTAACACCTCCACAGCTCTGTAATGACTGATGTTCTCAAAGCTCACACCATTGGCTGACAAGATCTGATCCCCCATCTTAACCCCGCCCTGTTCTGCAAGACCACCAGGATCCAGCCTGCCAACAGCCAATCAGATACAATGTAACAGAAGACCCATAAACATCGGTGTAATATTTTATAATGTTAAATAAAACATAATAATAACCCAATAATAATAACAATTTGGAATTGACTGGAAGGTGAATGTGGACATTGTGTACCAGAGTTTGCAGTTAATGGTGAATGACTGTTTAGTAGTGTGTGTTTTAATGCGGTACTGACTTTGATATGTAGATGCCCAGGTTATATTCCTGTCCCCCGCGGATGTTGAACCCCAGAAAGGGCTGGCTGTTAGACAGATGGAGGTTAACGGTTCGACATAGAGCTCCGTCTGAACTGTACACTGAGACTGGAGCATCTGATTCCTCCACCACCATCCGACGATGAATCAGATCCACCCTAAACACATACACACATTCCAACACATGAATCAAAGCTCTCAGTGCTGGAGTGTTTGAATTAGTGACACTCACCATGTGGTTTTCTCATTAGTGTATCGGACTCCAGGTACACGCCCAAGCCGCTGAGCGACCAATCGGAGGCAAGAGTGACCTGCCAACACCTTCACTGCACTGCTCATGCTGATGTTTTTCAGACTCACACCGTTTGCCTCGATAAGTTTATCACCAACACACAACCCGGCCAGCTCTATACAAACACACACACAGGTGAACACACACTTACATTTGCGCACATATTTGTCTCTTTAGGTCTAAGTGTGTTTCTTTTGGTAAGAATAAGCATGCAGTGTAGACCAGCCTTGAACAATGATGGACAAACGAGTTATATGCCTCTAAACCTTATACAGAAACACATTTTCACAAAAACATTATTTAGTCCTTTTATTAAGCTGCTTTAAATTCATTTTAATTCATACATTTAATGTAGGTTTCTGTTCTTGTTGGGGCATTTTTCACACAAATACAGCAAGATCTCACACACACCTCAGTGAGCACACACACTTTCTGACCTGCAGCACTGTTCCTCTGAACTCTGCTGATGAAAACACCGAGTCCATGCTCAGATCCTCCTCGCACACTCAAGCCCAGTTGACCATCATCACCCCTGACGACTGTCAATCTCATAATCTCACCTGCAGACACACATGACTCTCTGGATTTATCAGATGCCTGTGAACAGTTTCTGCCACTGTGTGTGAAATCTCCATCAGTCTTAATAAAGGGCTGTTAAACGTCCATTATAATTATTGTGATATATTTCATAATATTCTGTTTTAGTCTGTTATGGTTTAGTGCAGGGGTTCTCCAACTTTTTGGGTCGAGGACATCTTACTGGGGAAACAGTTTCCAAAGAATCATCTTAGTATCCCTTATTTACATTAGATGTTAATTTTATTGGTAAAATAGCTTTTCAACTATTACAACATTATATCAATTATTTTGACTGTATAAACATTAAAGCTGCAATCCGCTATTTCTGCCACGATCTCTGTATGAACCATGACATTTCCGGTTACTTTACGTATGTTAAAGACAAACTGGCATTACCAGAAAATCGGACCAACAGCTCAAATGATAATTTTTTTATTATAAACTTACCGTCGTGAATTGTGCTAAGGTGAGGAGATTGTGTTAAACCCTGATCTGTCATGTACTTGCTCAATAACTGATTTGTGTTTGCGGATTTAAACAGTGTTTACGTGAGTAATGTTCAGCTGATCTGTGTTTGTGTATTAATGAATGTGAGTGATACTGACGCGGCTCAAGCGACAGGTGTCATGACAGCAGCGCGCGCACACACAAAGAACCCACATTAACATAAACGTATATTTAATTTGATTTATACTATTTAAAATATTTAAACGTGTATTTAATAGTTGTCGAAACATACATTTTCAACCTTCAAACATTTACAAGCGGCTATCTTCAGTTTACTGTAATTTCTCTACGGCCAATAACAGAAGTCTCATGTTAGTTTCTGTCAGGTCGAATCAATACGCGTCGGTAAGTGACGCCACGAGGAAATTAAACTTAAATAAAGACCAAAACTATCCTTCACTAACCTTCACCAATTCGTAAATCGATAAATGCGGGCTGTACGTGTCTAAGTTTTACCTGTTGTCATCATGGGATGAGTTTGTAATTTCTGACGCCCGTGGGTGCGACCGTCCGCTGCCGTGACCCGCTCTGTGATTGGTCGTCTTTAGATGATTGTAAGATTACCATTGGTTCAAACAGCTGTCAATCTTAACCCTACGACGGCTCTCTTCACCTATTTTACGTGAAGCCGTGTGACGTGCTACAGTCTGATTATTAAACAGTATTTAGAAGTATAAGAGCCTTGTATTTATTTACAGTTTTCATGGTTTAATACGAGTCAAGAGATTTTTATCTATTTTTTTCATTCGTCACACTGCAGAACTATTGAAACAAACTGACTGTAAACTTTTAATGTTTACCTATATTTACATTTACTTTATAAACATACATAATATCCACTTTTACAAAGGACTGGTGTGTAAATATAAAAAAATAACAAAATGAAAAATAAACAAAAAAAACAGATCAAGTAAAACATATTAATCTGTATTTAAACCTTCAAATATGGTCAAACTGTAATTAGATTGTAAATGATATTAAAATGCATTCTTTAATAATGAATCAAGTAAAGACAGTAACAGTAAGGAATGTTGTTGTTACAATAACAGCTAAAGTTCAGTGTGTGTATGTGTGTGTGTGTTTCTGTGGAGCTGTTGTGTGTCAGCAGTCTAAAAGTGTTGATCATCAAAGCTGACCTGTCATTAGAATTTAAGGCCAGTTTGTCATTTAGACACTATCAGATCACACACACATCACACAAACACATGCACACACATAACAGTTACGAGACAAGCACATTACACACACACACACACACACGCACACAAAGGCACGCACACAAAGGCACGCACACACATCACACGCACATCACACATTTTTGTTTGGATTTGTTTGATCTAATTGTCTTTTGTCTGAATTCTGTTGACAGCCTTCAGAACTTCTGAGAGATCGGCTTTATTTCCAAACTCTTTTTCCTGGTGCTCCAACAGAATTCCCTACAAACACAGTGGAGACGTTACTTGTATTTAAATTAAGTATGCATCATGTATTATACAAATTTTTGGAGTGGATTACTTGTTTCTCTGGTCCAATCACATACAGGCCTCCTAAAACAAAGCCCTCTCCCATCCTGTTGCCACGGTAACCTTTCCTCCACACCTTGAGGAGGTTCCTCCACACCCCAAGTCGCGTGACTCCCTGCAAGCCCTTCATCCTCCTCTGCTTAGGGCCATAGAAACATCTCTGAAACATGACATTACAGAAATCTAGAGGGCATCTATTTCACTTTGTAAACTATTTCATTTATTATACACATTTCTTTTGTTTATTGCCATATAATGCTAATCTGTGAATATAAATTCTACCCATAACCACCTTCTCATCCAGGAATATGTCTCCAATAAAGTAAGGTCTAAAGTCCTGAATTTCTGTTCCAATGTTCTCTTTGACCACAGCATACAGAGGAACTCCACTGTCATCTAACTGAGGCTTCAGAGCAGAGAGCTCAGACGCCTCCTGACACACACACACACACACACACACACACTGTTAAGTCTTACAGTTTTCCTTTGGGAGGAGGATGTTTATCCAACAAAAGCTTTTATCCAAAGCTACAAAGAGAGAAAACATTTAACATTTTGTCCTAAGAACAAAGCTACATTTACAAGAGGGAATCGCATTCTGAAACAAACACACACCTCTCTGCACAAAGATCATCCTGGTCTTCGAACAGCCATGATAACTGCTCCAGTCTTCTCCCACAAACACACAGCTTTACTCATCACCTCCTCTGCTTAGAGAAACAACACAACTCTATATATGCTATAGTTCACTGAATCATTAATCATTTAACTGTCCAAAACAAGTGTAAAAGCTGAAGATTTTCAAATATCAGTAAGTAAAAGCATGTCATTAACATATCAGGTACTGTGAAGACTAAAATTAAAAAAACACTTACTAAGATTCTAGATCATATTGTAATAATGCTCCCAAAATATTATTTATTGTCTTTATGTACATCATCTTTCAACAATGTTTTTGGTGGCAAAACAATTTTTGTGACAGTTTTTTGTGAGACTGACCAAATAATTGGTTAATTGCTATATTAAATAGTTAACTCAACAGATTATGTTGAACTTTCACACAGTTTGGTGTATCAGTATGGTGTTTAGTACAGTTAGGTATAGTGTAGCATAGCACATAGCATGGTATAGTATAGTGAAATCTCACTTCCAGTGGTAGATCTGAGATCTGCATTGGCCAGCAAAGGTAAAGACGCCTGAGCTGGATTGGTCAGGAAGAGATTTGTGTTGGCCAACAGAACATAAGCAGCAAAAACACACAATCCCACAGACCACAAACCCACCACATACAAACCCTCCACATCCTGAAGGAACACTGGAGAGAGAGAGAGACAGACAGACAGAGAGAAAGAGACAGAAAGAAACAACGAGAAAGAGAGAGGCAGGATTTCAATACAAATTTAGAAAATAGTAAGAAGAAACAAACTTGCCAAATGTAACAAAACATTATGAAGGGCCTATTGTACAGATAGACACAGATGACTGATGAGTAATGATATCCAACACTGTGATATTATGACAGCTCATCAATTAAACAATCAAAACCTGAGAATGGCAAACTGTTCAGTCACTGAAAATCAACTTAGTTAAAGGGAAAATATTTATGTATATACAGTATATATTTATATATATATTCACTTACTGTCCACTGTAGATGATTCAGTGTGAATATCCTGTAGCTTTTGTGTTAATCTCACACTGAACCCCTCGCAAAAACACATTTGAAGAGAATCATTTGCACAAAATAGCATTAACCAATCAGGAAAGAGAAGAGTCCCGAAACAGACACTTTGACCTCTGGTGGGCGGAGATACCAGTGAAACTAATGCACTGCCTGTCACCCCTTAACAAATCACCTTCACTAGTCCTTAGATGAACTAAGCAAAACATAACAGAAGCTGACAGGTTCTCACAACTGATTACCACAAAAATACATCAGCTAGTGTAAAATACATTAATAAATACACTGACAAATCTGCTAAAATATGTATTAGCAATAACATAAAGGACATACAGTAATACATTCAAAAACAGTAGTATGACACATAAGTTAAATGTTTTATTGCCTGCATTGTTGTTGATGCAAGATTGTTAGGGTGTGTGTGTGTTTGTGTGAAGCATCTAGAGTCTAGACTGCTCTCCCATCTGAGTTTATAGAGTCAGTCTATCATTAACCACACACACACTACATGTGCATGCTGATATAACATATAGAAGCTCTTTATTTGCTCTTTAAACTTTATACCACTACCATCCAGATGTTTATATTCAGGTTGCAATAACATATCCACTCAAGCTGAATATCAGATTCAGTTTTTATCCGTTTAAAAGCTTCAATAACATCAGTTTTGTTCATTGTATCTCCAGACTTCATCTCTCTGTGTTCCAGCAGGATTCCCTAAATGAAAAACATACAAAATGTAAATTAGTTTTTATGTATGTTACAAAATGTAGAAAAGCAGACATTATAATTATTTTTAAGAGTTTGATTTTTAAGGGATATTTTGTAGTGATATTTAATTTTTTCATAGGTAATCATTTATTTGTAATGATTATTAAGTGAGTTTACCTGTGTTCACTTACCTGTTGATGTGGTCCAATGAAATTAACAGCACCTAAGATGAACCCTTCAACCCCACACATTACCCCAGAAACTGCCCTGATACGCCCTCCAGCTGTTTCCCCAGAAGCAAGCACGCAGAAACCCATTAAAACCCATCCTGCGCTCTCCAGGGCTGTAAAAACCTCTCTGATCATACACACACAATGGTTTAAGTGGGATTGCTTTGACAGAATTCTGAGATGTCTGAACTGATGTTAACCCTTCAAAAATAGCTATTCTTTATGCTATTCTTTCTGGCTAGTTATGAGTTATAAAAATGACTTAATCACCCATTTATTCAGGAATATTTCTCTATTAAAGTAAGGTCTGAAGTCCTGAATTTCTGTTCCAATGTTCTCTTTGATATACAGCATAGAGAGGAACTTCAGAGTGTATACCAGTACACACGCAGAAATGCAAATAAAAGGCTGAAATGTGCAAAATTTTGTATGTTTATATAATTATATGATCTTGAAATGATTATGTCAGAAGTCTATCTGTCTTCCTGTCTTTGAGTCTTTCTGTCTGTAATTAAGACTATCTGTCTGTTATTGAGTCTGTCTATCTGTGAGCCTGTCTGTCTGTTTGTCTTTGGGTCGGTCTGTAAGTCTATTTGTCAGTGAGTCTGTCTGTCTGCGAGTCTTTCAATCAGTCAGTCAGTCTTTCTGTGAGACTGTCAGTGAGTCAGTGTCTGTACCTCTCTGCACAAAAATCATCCTGGTCTCCTTACAGCCATAATAACAGCTCCTAAACTTTCCCACAGTTCCCTGTCTTTAAACACACGATTATCTGCACAGAAGGAACACAGGAGTCATATCTCAGGAATGTGTTTTTAGCACTTTAGTAACCTGAAACATGAGTTACAACAGCAGCAGTAAAGGGTGAAATCTTTGAGATTTGAAAGTGACACAGCAGCTATAATGTTGAAAATGAAGTATTGTGTTTGTTAGACATTAGTGGAACATGTTAATTATTAATTTAATGAACTATGTGATTGATCTGCTACTGCAGAGTGAAGACTGAGAACAGCTCCAGCAGTTTGTTTGCACACAACAATTTTCATCCAGTTACATTCTGACATTTTAAGTGACATTTTATGTATTTGAAGTCCAAACACTTCTTGGGTCACTACACACTCACTCACCTCCATCCAGCATCTTGAGGTCAGTTTCACCCAGGTGAGAAAGTGATGCACACACAGGTTGGGTGAGAAACAACTCTATAAAAGATCGTAATGCCTCGTTGAACGTCAGTTCAACAGTTCGGGTCAGCAGCTCCATCACTCACCCCGACACCAAATACACAACCTGCAGCTCCACTGACCTCACCATCTTCACAGCACAGGAGCTGCTAACTGATTCCAGATCTTACTGCACTTAAATGCAACGGCTCACGTCTTACACAATCTTGTGTGTGTGTGTGTGTGTGTGAAATCAGTTTGGCTGCCTTAGTGTGTCTGGCTGCTTACAAGGTTTATATGCAGATTCATGGATCTGGATTCAGCACAGAGCTGCTGTTACAAAAGCTGGGCGGAGTTTGACCTCTGATCACAGACAAACATTCACTGTTTCTTAGACAATGTGTATGTGTCTCTAAAACACAATATCACAGAAATGACACTTTGACTGAAGGGTAAACACAACAGCAAATAAAGCTGAAAGAAACATCATTTAATAATATTAATATTGAGAACACACAGAAATTTAGTGTTTTAGTTCGAGGTGAACTTCAGACTCACTCCTCTTCCTCCTGTACACAAAGGCAAACAGCACCCATGACATCACTATTATATTTCACTGATCTAACTGTATGTTTCTGATTACTGCATTGTTCCTCCTCGTGTTGTAATAATAAACAGGAAATATTCACCTTTCCTTCAGACAGCAGTTCAACATGCTCAGCTGACTCTTCAGGTCTCACTGCATCTGAAGAACCTTCAGCCTCTGGTCTGTCTGGCTCCTGTGAGGAGACACAGGAGATGATGTCATCTTTCAGTTCAGCTCACTTATTACTCTGTCTCCACATTTCTATTCAGAGAACAAACTTTTTCACTCTGTAAACTATGAGTACTGTCCTGCAGAAACACAAAATCCTTCTCATGCATCAAGTTCATCATTCTGTGCATACTAAACATCTATAAAGTATGCTGTCAATCTCTTCTACAATGAATCTCACTGCCAGGAAAAGTTTGATCCTTACTGACTGAAAAATATCAACTGGTCATTTTTCTTTCTGAATGTCTCATTAAAGAGAGTAAAGCAGGTTTATCACCTTTTTCTGAAAGTGAGTCTCAGTTTCTGTCTGTCTGCTTGATATGTTTGAAATGGATCCAGTATGAAGTGAACTGAGTGTCAGTTAAAACTGACAGGTGAGAACACATACCTCAGGGCTGCTGTGCTGCTCTGGATCCAGGATCTCCAAGGTCTGCTCTGTGTCTGCACTCTGACCGGTAGCGTCATCCGTTTCATCCTTATTAACCTCCATGCAGAATAGAAACAGATGTTTCCACAATGACACAGAACTTCTCTCACTCCTCTTTAACATAATCTTATGTAAGAATGCCTGATCACCTGATCTTCTGCACTGCTGTCGCTCATCTGTGGTGGTTCTGATTGCCCTATCACTTCCTCCATCACTGGACCTGTGGACATCAGATCTCCAGGTGCAGGTTTCTTGATGATCTGCTCAGAGAGCCACAGTTCATCTGACTGGACTGCCGTGTGTGTGTGAAGTGTTACAACCTCTGAAGATCAGAGTGATCTGATCGCAGCTCGTACTCACACTCACACCTGATTTTCATGAATGTGCTTAATGTTGGTGATCAGAGGTCAGATGAGTGACACTGATTCACTTCTGACTCACAGGGAGAGCAGACGGTGAAGGTCACATGACACAGTGATCATTGAGAACACATGAACTGCCTGAAACTACTGAAACTATTACTACAGTAACAGTACTGATACAGTACTGCAGTGAAGCAGAAACTTCAGAACAGAAATTCCGTGACCTCCAGATAGGTGAATAATACACACACTGTGTGTGTGTGTGTGTGTGTGTGTGTGTGTGTGTGTGTAAAACGGCCTTACTGAAATTTAAAAGTGTGTGTGAATGTTGAACAGAGGAATGAAAAGTTAAAGATGATGATGATGAAGTGAGACTGACACAAACCTGGTCGTCACACTCATGAACTTGCAGGGGTTGTGGTGAACTAAGTTTGCTGGATCTCTCATGTGCTGGATCTGACTCAGACTCTTCTGTAAACTTTCCAAACAACAGAACATTAGAACTAAAGAATCAAGACAAAGCTCTCCCTATCTATTGTGTCTCATTCTATGAGGCATCAAGAAAACAAACTGTTTTTTGTGTGCTGTACACATAGCAGTATATAGCAGTGCATCTGAATACATTACCCTCTCATAGACTACTGATAAACATGCATTGCACACTTAGGAAAAGTATTAACACACTTAAGTATTTCTAATGCACATCTATTTATTTAAATGGGCCAAATGTGTGGTAGTTCTCATCATTTAGTTATAAACCAACTACAAACCAAGTATCCCTCCTTTATATGTATATAAAGAGATGAGATGTATATTTATTAATATACATCTCATAATGAACAATAAAAATAAAATAAACAATAAAAAACAATAATACCATGTATTCTGGGTTGTATGTGTGACAATTTGGTTCTGTGATTCACCTTCAGATGATCCTGTGCAGCTCTGATCTTCTGCTCCTCCTCCTGAAGGAGTTTCTGGTGTTCTGACTCTTCTCTGGCACGGCGTTTCTGCTCTTCTAACTGCCTCTGGTAGGCTAATCTCTAGGAAATATCATGGTGGAATTATGGATGATTCTGTTGGTGGTGACATTTAACCTCCATCTAATAACCCTGGAACCTTATATACCTCTGTATGTGTGTGTATGTGTGTGCATGTGGTGTTTAACCTCCTGCTTGAGTTCCTCATTGAATTTGTATTGGTAAATCCAGTGCGCCAGGAACTCAATGGGGTCCAGCGGTCTCTGTTCGGTCACTTCAGTCAAACCCTCCACCAGACAGCGACCCAAAGTGCGCTTAACATACTCTGAATCCATCTTATCTGACAATATAAAACATATACACACTTAATCAAAAATAACATCAGCTCCCCTAAATCCAAACACGCGTGTTTACAGAGGCTGTTCTGTCTCCATGGTAACGGCGCAGCACTGACGCGCTTCCGGCAGCTTTATAAACGTAATCATGTTTATATCGACGTTATCATGTTCCGGTATGAAAGATGTCTATATAGTTTAAACCATGAATGACACGAGGCTGCATTCTGTTACACTCTCTATAGTAATGGTGCTGATATTATATAGTTGTAATGTAACATGAATGGATGTTTGAAATATAGTTTGAACATTTAGATGCTACATTTTTAATGCTGTGAAACTCAACACAATCTCCAGCCTAAGAAATAGCTTATTTTATTGTCTGCACAAGGTAAATAAAACTGTTCTGTTAATAGTAAATAAATGGGAATGAAGTTCTTTAGAAACTTAAGAAACCTGGATTTCACAAATATGTTTAATGGTAAAACCGTCCCATAACTACATGAGCATTAAACATCAGTTAAACATTTCAGAATGTTCTCACATCAGAAAAGTTAAAAAAGTATATCAAGAACACAATGTGGATGAACCTTTCAACGTTTCAACACATAATTAGATAAAAGGAACCAACACAAACTGAACCAATCAGCCACTGAATTGTTCATACAGACTTATTAGGCACAAACTAAATTACACTTTCCAGAACTGAAACATGGTTTTGCATAATATTGCAGCTGCCAAAATCTGAATATCCACTTTGAAATGCACTGGTTTTCTTCCTGGTTGGAAACATGTCATGTGGATTTGGGTGTTTGGAGGTTTTTGTGTCCACCTCTAAAAATTCACAGTTCGTTATAACATTTCGGAACAGTTAACAGATCGTAAAGACATTTCTCAAAGCAATAGTTTAAAAATGTGCAACACAAGGCCTGTAAACTCTGTATACTGTAAACCTGTATAACACATTAAACCTTTAGCTGTGTTTTCTCTGGTATCCGACTGTTCTCAAAGAAACTGTGTCTTCTTATCAGAGCTACAAGAGTTTCTGCAGATATGCAGCTGAATTCATGACAGAATGAGCCATAAAACAGCAGCACAATGATCGCAAACAGCCACTCCAATATTGCAGCTCCATGCTGCAGAACAAAACTTTCCTGAACAAAAAACACGCCACCTACAGGACAAAACATTAAGGAACATAAAGAGAAATATTAAGAAAATAAATCATGCATCTCATTGTCACATCATTTGGTCCCAACAGTGGCTGAGAAACAATAACAAACACACAGATGACACACATACACAGATGCAGTGAAGGATACTAAGCACAAGGGTTGTGAAGGCGAGTGTGCTGAACAGAAGTCTCATATGTGCAGTCTGGAGGTCTCTGTGTGTCTCGGTCATGCGGTAGGACAGAAGTGTCTGCACACACACAAACAGCAGACTGGCAGGGAAGGACAGACCTGCTCCAACATAATGGAGAAGTTTTGCATGATCCACCTGTAAAAAACAAACACAGGTTTGATTTACAGTAGAAGACACACCAGCCTCAGTCTCGAATCTGCTCCAAATTGTAGTGAAATTGTAGTGTTGTCTTACTTGGAAGTTTCCAACAACCAAAAGTCCAACAGCACAGAGCAATCCAGCACACAGACCCTCAATGTTCAACATACTGTTGTTTTGCTTATGAATCACCTGGGCATACCGCAGCAGACCAATCAGAATCACTTGAACACAAACAACAGACCAATCCGAATCACAGGACACAAACAACAGACCAATCAGAATCACTAGAACACAAAAAAACAGACAAATAGTAACCATTGAAATACAGACAAAAGACCAATTGGATTTCTTTATGTTCCAGTGATGCTTGAAGATGAACCACACAACATCAGTCTGATTGACTCACCCATGAAGGATGCAGCAGTACACAGCAGACTGAACCAGCAGCTCTCTGGAGGAACACGACCACATTTACTGCACATACACACACACACACACGCACACATGTTGGCACATGTGAGACTATCCATAGACATAATGACTTTTATACTGTACAAACTGTATTTTTTATTCCCCAACCATAAACAATAACAAAAAATAAGCATTTACATTTACATTTAGGCATTTGGCAGACGCTTTTATCCAAAGCGACTTACATTGCATTATACTACACATTGATCATTATACATTGAGTATGTGCAATCCCTGGGATCGAACCCATGACCTTGGCGTTGTTAACGCCATGCTCTAACCACTGAGCTACAGGAAAGCTAGTGTGTGTGTTTTTAGTGTGTGTTTAGTGTGTTTTAAGCGATTCGGTGCTGTGTGTTGTGGTACCTAATGAGTGGGATACTCTCCAGTGTGCAGCAAAGATCAGAGCTGCTCTGAAGAACAAAAGACTTCTCACAGGAGGAGTTATACACCCTATAAACGAGAGATAACCATAATGAATCTACATAGACATTTAACACTCCACACTGATCAACCAGATTATTGAATACAGAAATCAGGTGAGACATACAAAACAAGCTGTTAAACACTGATTCATCAACCCTCTTAATCTTTGAATCAATATGATCTGATCAAATGTTACAGGACAGATTTGATCTCATTAGTTCTATTGATCAGGAGATTGTTGAGATCTGAAGTGATCAGTTCTGTTCTGTGACTCAGAAACTCAATATTCACCAGTTACTGATGGAACACACGTGATGATTGTTCAGGGCCATCGCATATCTGTGAATATGACAGAGAGCTGTTACCATGAAACAATCAGAATCTGTACACACCTAACCATGTCTCTTATCTTACAATTCAAAACATGCAAAAATACCTTTAACAAAAGTTTTCTTTTAGTTTATGAGTTTATGATTTGCACACAAATTGTTTATAAACTTCAGATAAATAAATGTGAGTATCACTTTTGGACTTTAACATCACTTTTCCTTGTTGCTGAACAACATTTAAAAAGCTTAGTTGTTAAACACACTGTATGGTAAACACTTTAAAAATATACCTCATGGGTTTTTAGAAACAACCACAACCAACCACCAAATTATCTCTCTCCTTTTCTGAGTCTGATGGTAACATTAAATAAATTAGTAAAGAAATACTTACATAATCCAGATGGCAGGTAGTGTGAACACAGGCAGACTGATGGGAATCAGGAAACACAGAGACATTTCTACTGTTTCTCTGAATCAAACTCAGACGGTGGAAAGATTAGACACATGAAGACAGAAGCGTTTAGTCTCTTTAGCTTAAAGGTATGGTAGCCTAGCAATATGAAGCTAGCTCTGAAAGCATAATATCCCACCCTCCCGTTAGAGCGCTCCCCAAAGCCACGCCTCCTCCAAAACACATGAACGCATGCACTGTTTGACAGGCAAGTAGGACTAAATGCAATGATTGGATGAACGTTTTATAGTCCTGCTACTTCCACAAAAGCTAAATATTTGTATAAATATATTTAGACCACTTTACTAAATGCGAAACAAATCGCCTACTCTGTCTGTAAGTACTGATGCTGTGAACAGTACATTAATACATTTGGCAGACGCTTTTATCCAAAGCGACTTACAGTACGTTCAAGTTGTACATTTGGTTGGTACATGTGCTCCCTGGGAATTGAACCCACAACCTTTTGCGCTGCTAACGCAATGCTCTACCAGCTGGGCTACAGGAACACTGATCTAAGCGCTGATCTCAGTTTATTAGCGCCAGTGTTCTCTACCATGTACTAAGACTCCAGATGCATTTGAGAAACAGACCCAGAACATCAGACACTGAGAGACCGCGACACATGCTGGAAAGAAAAGTTTACACAAGAGTGCCAGACGTTTTGCGTGCTCGTGACGGTGTTGAATTCATCGGTGACCAGCAGGTGGCGGTAGAGATAGTTCTTTCTCTCGTACACGTTAATACTGAGCTAATCATTTTCTTTCCCAAACAAAATGGCAGAATTTGTCTTTTGAATTACTTGAACCAACAGCTACATAAAAAAGTGAACCAATAGCTACATTAAAAAGATCATGCTAATAAACAACACATCTAAAAATATTTTTAGTTGAATATTAGACTAGTCAACTTGTGCAGCAGAACACTTACTGTGTAAACCAGTGTAAACCGCTCCTAAAGCGTGCATGCAGAATATCATCTCTCTTGATCATGTGTAATGTTCATGTTTCTGTTTATCTCATCTGAGCAGGAGTTTCTACATTTCTGCCATCAGAAAGTGCAGCTCATTCCTGTTAATCACTGTATCAGCTACCAGTGCTGGCAGTTAACCAGATGAACTCTGGTTAGTGTAAGTGACTAACCAGATTGACAACTTCACTGTCGTAACTCAAGTTCAGAGTCTGACAGGCCTCAATAGAAACAACAAGCTGTGTCAATGAAACTCTGACGGGACTCAGATATTTCATCAAGGAAATACTAGAGTGCTTCAGATGCCTCTGGACTGTCAGTTGCTGTACGACTCAAAAGTCACATATAAAGAATCTGTTTTATAGTATAAACTATAAACATATGCAGAATGTTATTTTCTACTGTTCAGACAACAAAGCAACAGATTTTATTATTGTTTATTATTGTTGTAGATTTTTAATCCTCTTTAATGAAACCCTGAGTATTTTATTTACAATTTCAAATGCATCAGCTCAATGAAGTATGACATCATCTGTGATCAGATCAAAACGTAAAACATATTCAAACAATCACTTTTCTGATTTCATGTGCACTCATGTAGTACCAGCTATTGCTTTATAAATCATTTTATGGTGTGGCGATCAAGTTTTTCTTAAATCAGAGACGTTTTTCATGTGCACTTTCAGTACATCCTTCACCCAGATTCACCATCAAGTTCTTCTAAACCTGTGTGCTGTTGGTCTTCTGTGTTTCTCCTCACAGTAGATGAGAAGATCACCAGTTCACAGCGACATGAGGGAGCGTGAACGATGACTGAGGTTCTCTCAGGTTCTTCTCACTCTTGTTTCAGACTCTTCTCCTTCTGCCCTGCAGGGCCTTTGATGTAGGACTGATAGAAGAAAGAACAGAAGAGCAGCAGGTAGGTCAGATACATTAGGGATCCCCACATAATGTTGTCTGTGTTGGACAAGCAGTGGATGTTGTCTCTCCAGTTGTAGACGAGCCCCGTCACACTCAAACCCACGACCATCTGCACAATCTGCATCATGGTGATCAGAAGGGCGACCGGGCGCGGTACACGCAGCCCGGCTGCTTTAGCTGCGTAATAACTGTACATGACAGAGTGAACAGTGTAATTCATAGACATGAACCATCCGCCTCCTGCCACACGGTCTCTGTAAGAGTACCAGGTGTAGAGCAGCACGGTGATGTGATGGTACCAGTGCAGGAAGATCAAACGCTGCTTACGAAGAACGATGAACAAAGTGTCACCTGAATAAAGATGGACAGAGTGTCTCTAAAAAAACACATAGGTCTAAACGTACCTGCACAGTTAAAAATATTTCTGAAGCAGTTCATGAACTAAAGGTCTGTCTGCACTTTTATGTGTCTGATTCCACAGATCAAAATCACCCAGGAGTTTCTATGTATATGCAGAATATTTATAAGAAATATTTGACCAATTCTTTTGAATCTTTTGTATTTATGGACACACTGCAGGAGATCTCACAGTAACACAGATAAACTCCTCTGAACAGATTAACACATTCACTTGTGTTCTGTACTCTGTTGTTTGTTCTATGTGATGTCACCATCTGATGATTTTATATAATCGTGGTGATAGAAAAGATTAGCCAACAATGTAAATAATCTTGATGATATGAGTGCAGCTGGATCTTACCCAGCTCTGGGACTTTGCTAAGAGTAAAAGCAAATGCCCAGAACTTGCTGATGGGGGCACCGTAGAACGCCGTGTCACACACAGAGTGCCACAGCCCGTACGATGTCAGAACATTAATGACGTACCAGCCTGTCCGCATGGCACCGATTATACTGACAGACAAGAAAACAGAAGCCAATTACTGAATCCCTTCAGTCCAGCTGAAATTAAACAAGAAGCTCCATATTGATTAATGTCATTAATTTACTGAAACTGATGCTGTAATATCACACACTGATGTGTCAGCTGTATTATTCTCAGTTTGTTGTCTCAGTATAACAGTGATTATCAGAGATATACATCAGGCTTCTCTTTCAGTCTGTTGGGATTTTTGTGCTAGTTTTATTTCACAAAATCAAAGGTTCTCTTACGAAAGTAACGTCACACTTTCCTAAGCAGGAAAGATGATTTTGTTGACACACACCTAAACTTCTCTTACCTGAATATGGCCAGAGATAACGACCAGAGCATGAGTGGAGTCCGCAAGTCCAGTTTCTCTCTATCCTTCATAAACACACGTCCAAAATATATAGCAGCCGCATATGTGCCAGACAGCACAAACGCCAGTCCGCTGAAACACACAAATCATCATTACAATGAAACACTCCTGACCTAACAAAAGACTTCTGATATAACTGGATGTCAAAGTGGGTGAAGATCCTGAAATCAACATGAAATGCCATAGACGTACAGAACAACGTTTAGCTGATGTCACAAACTCTCTGTCACCTCACATCAATTCTCCATGAATGAGATTATGCACTTGATGTTGACAGTATCATTTCAAACATCCATGAAAACTGAATCTGGATTTAAAGAATTTTGTTCCAAGCTCTGCTAGAAAGTGGATAGACTCTGATGTCACAATCAGCTGCAGGTTAAAGTTCATCTGTCTGTCCTTCACCTGAACCTGATCTGATCACAGACATTGATCAATCAGTTACAGTCATAAATCTTTAACTCCACCTATAAATCTCTCATAAACCTGTTGCTCAGCATTAATTAAATACACTAGAAAAATACTACTATCACGAATAGATGCTATTAAGTATTTATGACTTGTGGTTTTGGTGTTATACATGGAGATACATGACAGACAGACCTGTTCTAGATAAATAGACTCACCCCCTTTCACATTTATACAATCACTACGGTATGTTACACATTGACACTCCTTAAATATATAATATTACGATAATGTAAAGGCATGTAAAGTGGAACATGTGTGTTCTGTAGCTCAGTTGGTAGAGCATTGCGCTATACTTTAATAAACTTTACTTTACTTTAATAAACAAATTAATAACTTTAATAAACTGTAAGTCGCTTTGGATAAAAGCGTCTGCCAAATGCATAAACGTAAAATATACATCAATTGTAGTGTATTATATTTTAAATTGTATATATTTCATTGCATATTTGTCGATTCTCATATTTCATGTATTTTACATTACAATCAGCAATACTGCAACACAGATTCTATTCTGTGTGGAGTTCTGCCTGTAAAACGTAAAGGGCAAAACTTTGATGTTCACGATATTATTGAAGTTCATAATGTTTGGACTCACCAGTTGTTCTGAAACCATTCATTTGCTGCTCGATCATCAAACTGACGCTCAAAGTCAAACAGGAGGAGCGACTCGTTCATCTTGAAGAATCTTCCCGGTGTGATGTTCCGGTGACCGCGCGCGGTGATAGCAGAGGTTCGGCGGCCACGCCCTCCTGCACGAGCTCATAAATGCATGTGAGAGTGGGCGACATCACGGCAGCCGTCCCATCCAATCAGTATCCACAGACTCTTGCAGCTTTCAGAAGGAAAAGTCAATTTTCCGCGTTGAAACACGAGATCGTTTCCTAAAAAGACACACAAAGACTAACACATGAAATCACACAAGCACAAACTCGCACACCTGTACCAGGTGAACCAGCGGAACCGGACCAACAACTGTAAACAAACAGAGAGAAATAAAAGATCAAATGAAGGCGTTGAAAGACAGTTTAACATAAACATTATTCCTCATAAAAATCTTTTTACTTCATTAATGGGTTTATTTGTTTATATTTTCGCTCAGATAAATTGGAAACCTTAACCTGGAATTAGTTCCCACCTTTCAGCCTTCGCGCAGACTTTTATTTTGAAGAGCGTGCGGTGGGTCCCGTTTCCGGGTTTTCGTGCCGTTGCAGCTGCAGTTTTTATTGCAACAAACATACGGACCGCAGCATAAATATACACTGCAAGTACTTGATTATGAGTGATTGGCGTCGCTTTCAACTAATATGAAAGAACACGAATGAAGATAATAAGAATGAATAGTCGTGTCAAACTCAGTCATAGAGAGCGGCAGCTGCATGTTATGTGTGTGTCATGATTTATGTTCATGCTCCAGTGACGTCAGTGCACGAAACACTCCTTTAATGTAGTAGTTTTGCGCAGTTTAATGAAGTTGTGGCTTGTTATCAATGTTGCACAGCTTGTCATCAATGTTGCACAGCTTGTCTTGCTCTTATAGGCGTTTCTGTGTTAAAAGCTGATAATGATTTTGAAAATTCATTGTGCGAAAACTCATTCGGATAGCTTGCACATATATATACGTCTGTTTTAGTGTTGGCTGAAAAATGAAATGAAAATGAAAGTTTTACTTCTGAAAGAGCCACGAGATAATGAAAATGGACCAGACCCTTATATCGACGTAATGCTACATTCTGTTGTAACATTACTAATAATGGTATTACTTATAATACAGCAGATTTTGGTGTTATGTTTTTCTTTAGGAATTGGCCTTATATGGACATACAGCTGATTTAATTCCTGTGCTGTCATTTGCATTTGTGTCTCTGAATGAGCTCTCAGAGCGGGTAAGTTTGAATCTTGTTTCTAAATGATGGTGTTGTTGTGGTTTTATTAGTTATGAACTTTGTCATGTTGATTTGAACACAAAAGCTCTTTGAGCCAGAGAGATCTGGAGGTCTGATCTTCACCAGTCCACGAGCTGTGGAGGCTGTGAGAACATGTTTAGACTCTCAGAAACACAGTGAGTATTTCACAATGCATGGCATGCCAGTTGCTTTTCAGATGTCTGAAAGCGTTTGGTCTCTGTAGTGGACCTGAATGACTACAATATGTTACTAAATGTAAAAGTTAAAGATTTAAACTCTTAGTTTTAATTGACATTTATCCACAAGGAAGCTAATATTCCCAGAACATCTGTAGCTGTTTTCATGTGTAGCTCAGTACATTCAAAACCACTGCACTTGATTGAAATATGAATTCCCTTCAGTGTTTCTGCTGATGATGTTGTAGCTCTCCAGTAATGAAGCTGCTTTACAAATATGAAGGCAGCATTCTGGGTCACTATGTGGATATCATTTAAGCAGAAGCACACAGAGAGACTACGGCCACTGGATGTCAATGTTTGACCACTAAACATGAAATCCATATGCAATTCAAATGCTCTTCAAATTGTAAAGCGGTTCTGGAATTAATTACATTTAGGCATTTGGCAGACGCTTTTATCCAAAGCGACTTACATTGCATCATACTATACATTGTTACTGAGTAACAGTAACGCTATGCTCTAACCACTGAGCTACAGGAAAGCTGTATTCTGTATGCAGAAAAGTAACACTAATTAATGGTTCATTAAATTAATGTAGCAAACAGATGGGATTCAGAGATGGGATTTTAAGTCTGATGTTAAGGAGCTAACTGGAATAAAATATTAAGAAACGTTTCTGACTGCTGAATGTGCAGTTTTCAATGCATAATGTTGCATTGTTGTGATACATAGCATATCTGATCTTTTTGCTTAACACAAAATGTTGAATCCAGTTCTGTACTGAACACAGCACTAGTTCACTGTGTTTAAGTGTGATTTCTTTGTTATTTTCTTTCAGAATGGGACACGGTGATGGACAAATGGAATTCAAAGTCGATTTATGTTGTTGGAAAAGCAACTGCATCTTTAGGTCCAAAATCTAACTCTAACCTGTCTTAAACACTACAGTTCAGTCAAACACACACCCATACATACACCTGTTAGAACCCACAACACAAACATCCCCCATTAGAACTTGACGTCTGGTAGAACTCAGAAAAGCTGCTGGTCCTGCTAAAACGCGTACATTCAGACCAGAAAGTGTGTTCAAATGTGTCACGTAATTGGAGCAATTATTAAACAGTATTGTATTGTGTATCAAGGACCAAATGAATAACACATTTTATCACATCTGCAGTGTTTATATTCTGCACCTGTGTTCATTTTCATAGTCACTATTTTCTGTTAAAAATCTGATTTCCTTTACCCGTTATAAATGTAAAACCAGTCTCAAAATAAATATTGTGCTGCTTTTCTATTGTTTTCTTTGCTGTCAAATGAACAGTATAACAGTTAATGATATTTATCAGCATTATCCAATAATGTTTGTTTTCTTATGTTTAAGTAAGAGGGCATTTGTATTTGGATAGATAATTACTGATTAAAGCTGATGTCATGTTGTATCAGATTCTCTGTTGTATGCAGTTGTAGATTTGGGCCTAAAGCCGGTTGGTGAAGGTACTGGTACTGCAGACACCCTGTCTACACTCATCATACAAAGTAAATGTTGCTCCCACTTCCACTGATAGTACTAATGCCTTTTACTCACATATCACTAGAGTTTGATTTTATTATGTGATTCTCACAGGAGAAAATCCTCATATTCTGCCCCTGTTGTTCCCCTGTGGGTCCATCAAGCGAGAAGTTCTGCCAATGGCTCTCAGAGAGAACAGTGAGAGATGATTTACTCCATTCTCATGTTCATAACAAGCCCTGAATGTTTCTTCTCATTCTCTCTGTGTTTCTTTGACAGATATTCCTCTGGACACTCTGACTGTCTATCAAACATCTGAACATCCAGATCTGCAGAAGAACATCACTAATTATTTCTCTAAGCAGGTTCTGTTCTGTAGTCAGGCATGTTTCCTCTCTGTAGGACAGTGTGCTGTTGTTAACCTGCATGTGTGTGTGTGTTTCCAGGGTGTCCCTGCGAGCGTTGCTTTCTTCAGCCCATCAGGGGTGAAGTTCTGTGTGGATTTGGTGATGAAATTGGCAGGATCTCAGCTGGACCAGATTAAGGTGTGACAATAAATATATAACTGTTCAATATAATCAGATTATATTAGGATCTGCATTAAGATGAAAGGTTTAATCCTAAACCAAATACAATACGCAACACAAAACACAAGTTAATCAAGAGTCAAAATCAGGGGCAGAACAATGTAATATAACTAGTAATATCACATTCTGTCACGCTAAGCTTATTACTGGAGCAGCTACAACTGCTCAGAATTCATGACAGAATTAAATCCTTCATTTTGTGTGTTTCAGAGAATATATGGTTAATAAAACATATATACTGTATGTGTTACATATATATTGTATATTTGTATATATGTATATGTATTTATTGAATTGAAATTAAAGCAGATGAATGATTTGTGTTCTGTTTTTCAGTTTGTGTCGATTGGGCCGACCACAGAAAACGCTCTGCAGTCTTACGGTCTCACAGTCAGCAGCTGTGCTGAGAAACCCACAGCCCGACACCTCTCCACTGCAATCTCACAGGCCCTACAGACACCCACCTCTGACCCTGAGGAGAGGAGTTGTGTGTGATGTTTAGAGATGTTTTACTTTTGTGGTCGTAAGATCTGATGGACATAAGCAGAATGATGATTTAGATTTGTAGGACAGAACTGAACTGTGTGTAAATAAATGATAATAGACAGATAGATAAATCTGAAAATCAACAAGAATATATATGAATATATATCTCTGTATATATATATAGAGAGAGAGAGAGAGAGAGAGAGAGAGAGAGACCCTAAAGTGAATTTTTATTTGGTTATTGGGTATCTTCTGACTGGAAAGACACAAGAAAGTGAGCAAGGACTCCATAAGAAATTGTGCTAGAGATCTTAATGAAAAATATTAGCTTATTTTTACATTTTGACAAAATGTTCCATGTCCAAAATGATTAATACCCCTAACCTTATAGCGATATTTTCAGGATATATCCTCATCTGTGCTTTATGATGAATGAAAGTAACTGCTTCAGATTTCATTGTCTGCTATCTTAAGATTATTTACAAACTTCTTTGTTCTCTTAGCGTAATATTGTTAGATGAAGCTTTTGAAATAAAGTTTGTGTTTAAATTGCATTTGTCTATTTAACATTCTGTTCAATTAGTGTTGAGGTTCAGGATCTTAAATAACACTATTGCTTTATTCGTTTATAATTCAAAATATGATTCAATTACTAAATAAATTGTGATAAGTGTTAATTGCCCCTCGTTTGTAAGTAGCAGGCAATAGACACGTGACATTTATCACACAGAGATGTGATTGGATCAACCCTGCCCACTCCACGCATGACAGTTTAAAGTCTGTCACAGGTCATACAGACTCAACAGAAACATTTAGTGGCGATAAGACCCACAGCAACCCTAATCAAGCACACCTGAATATCTCTACACGGATCAGTGTACTGAACGTATTGGGACAAAAACACTCCTGAATGCGAATGATACCATTTAACATTTACTCATTGTTAGCATAGCAAAATTAATAGACTGATCATGTTTCAAAGAATATCCTCATTTGCCCAGTTATTTTATTTTTGATGTCCAATCCAACTTTACAGCAGTTTAGTGGAAATGCGTCTATCACTTGGTAGAAAGTACTTAGTCCCATAAAACAGATGTTAACATAACCTTATTATTTGTCCTGCCTGCATTGAAGATAAACAGCTTTTGTTCACTACAATATGTGACTGATTCATGATTATTTCAGGGAGCTCTTCATGGGATTGGCCATGTCTTGGGTCTCATGACTCAGGTTTTGAGATCGACTAGCTAGACAATAAATCCATTCACAGTCTGTATTGTAAAAATACTGCAGCTATTCAGAAAAGGTAAAGCATAACACTGAAATTCTGGACAGTATTTTACACATTACACATCTGTGCTCACACTTGTTGTGTCGTGTGTTCAGGTGCATGGAAACCCAGCTCAGGATTCTCAGGCCAGTTTTACTTGGATTTTCCCCTCCCGAGATTCTTAAAAGAAATCGGGTCCAGACCTTGATCGGGTCTGTTGCTGAGTCCAGATTATCTGCTAATGTAAGACATTTACAGATTGAATCTCCCAATCTGCTCTGAGAAAAATCTGAGCTGCTCCGGTCATATCAACATCTGATGAAAAGTACTGATGATTGCATCAGTACTACACAATGGAAATGAATGGCAGACTTTATGAAACAGCCATCGTGAAACAAGCTGATTTACAGATGTGTTAGACAGTGGAGATGGAGGAATAAGTTGTTGAAAAATGGTACAAATGGTAATGTAAAAACGTATCATAACCACTTCGTCAAAGACAAGAGAAATCGCCTCTGTTTGAAAGTATGCTGGGTGAGTGTAGAAAGATTTAAATGTAAACTCAAAAAATAAAACAGTAATTGCATCACAATCTATATTTGTTTACATCTGCTTCCTCATGAGATAACAAGATGCTCTCTCTGGCAGGATAATCTTAATATCTTTGTCATGGGTGTCTGTCTGTTTGCACGTTCAGAGTGGGACCATTATCTAAAAAATATGTTTGTTTTATTTACTGATTGAGTTTGATGTATATGATAACAAATATTAGTGGGAAGTTAATGGTAGCAATGCATGAGCATGTTCTACACACAGCGTGCAACATCATGTGTCCTAATCAGCTTGCAGATGTTTAACTTGCTGCTGCACAAGACAAATAACCATCAGCAGAAGAGACACTGTGTTTGTGTGTGTGTGTGTGTTTGTGTTTGTGTGTGTGTGTGTGTGTGTGTGTGTGTGTTTGTAACTGTTTGTCTGTGTGTAAGTGTGTCTGTGTGTGTGTGTGTGTGTGTGTGTGTGTTAGGGTTAGAGAAACAGATTTGTGAAGCTTCAGGGTCAATGTAGGGTCACTGTAGACAGACAGACAGACAGACAGACAGACAGACAGACAGACAAACAGGTGTAAAGAGATGTTATTTGTCTTGGTGACAGAAGCTTTATGATGGAATTGCTTACACAGATGTGCTTGTGACAGAAAGGTCATTTGAAAAGGTCAGCTCAGTGGTTTGAGCATGGCGTTAACAATGCCAAGGTCATGGGTTCGAGCCCAGGGATTGCACATACTCAGAAACAATGTATAGTATAATGCAATGTAAGTCGCTTTGGATTAAAGCGTCTGCCAAATGCGTAAAAATGTTTGTCCCACCAACACACATTTGCAGAGGTACAGCTGAACATGAATAAACCTCATCAGGAGAAAGTTAAGTCACTGTCAAAATCAGATTAATTCATGTGTTTCACATACACACAACACCCTTTTCAACCCATTCACAATAAACACAAATACACAAAAGGTTTGCAGTTGAATGCAAAAACAACTCAAAATGATATGCGTTATGTGTCGTGTGATATGTAAGTAAAAATGTTAATTTCTCAAAGCATCATTGTTTTATATTGAAATATAAACATACACATTAAGATAAACTCTGATGTTGATTCAATGTCTCTTCTCCCTCTTGTATGTGTGTGCTTGTGACGTTTTCTTTAAAGCAGTAATGATGTGTGGAATGCTTTTTGTCTTCCATTACCTGTTTATTAAAGATATGACTGTGAAATAGCAGTTGCTGTGGAAACAGTTTGGTGAAACATCTCTGAACGTTATGCAGAATTATATTGTTTACAGCATCGCTCGGACTGATGGGACACAGACGCACACACACACACACACACACACACACACACACTCAGAGCTCCAGGGAAAGTGATTCTGTGTGTTTCTGTAAATGCAGAGTTTTCATTAGGTAAGTGATGAATATTTTGTGCAGAGCTCATTTTATACTAATGAGTGTTTAGTGTGATGTCATCAGGAGTGACAAAATGAAGCTGATATTCTAGAACATTTCACCCTGATGAGACACTTTATCTCAACATGAACTGATTTCTGTTTGGATATGATCCTGAATTACAGACACATATCATCATCACAATTATTGGCTCACATATTCATGCTGTCAGTTAGATGTAAACACACTCAAATTCACCATATGTGAGATGTTCTATTCAAGCATGTGTGTGCTCTTGTTTTTCTGCCATTGTGGGGATCAAGTGTCTCAATGAGAATGACAAAAGATCTACATTGTGGAGACCAGCTAGTGGTCCCCAAGAAGATTATTGATTGTTAAACATACAAATTGATTATTAAACATACTACATAGTGCAAATGTAAAGTCATTATGTCTATGGAAAGTCCCCACAAAGCATAGAAATCTGATGTGTGTGTGTGTGTACCTGCTTAACAATTCTTTCGGAATAAATTTGGGAATAAAGAAGTTAGAATTAAATCTGACAGTTTTCTGTTGGGGACATTCAGAAAGTCCTGCAGTTAAATGTTTTTTACAGTTAAATGTTTGTTGGTGTTCATTAGGGTTAATCTGTTGTCATTCAATCAGCTATATGCAAAACCTATAAGAATAGAATTCTCTGGTATGTCCCGTGTAGATGGGGTGTGTAGGCAGTATGAGAGAGCAGTATGGTAATGTCAGAAACACCATGGATATGCTCCATATGCTTCATAATCCAAACTGAGTCTGTGTGTGTTGATATTAAATTTGTTAGATCTTTGTGATTAGTGATTATTTGATGTTGTCGTCTTTCATTCTGGATTAACATATTGAGAAAAACTTAATACAGCAGAATATTACCATGACAGATCTGGTAATCAGACGCACTCATCAGGTCTGATGAACGATGCTGGGTCGTCACAGATTGATTGTGGGTTAAAACACTGTGACTGCAGCACGACCCCTTGATCTGCCTGTCTGTCTGCCTGTCTGTCTGTCTCCCTGTCTGCCCATCTGCCTTTCTGTTTGTCTGCCCATCTGCCTATCTTTCTGCCTACCTGTTTGTCTGTCTGTCTCCCTGCCTGCTTTTCTGCCCATCTGTCTGTCTGTCTGTTCACTTGGCTTGGTGGAGTGTTCAGTATTTTTCTCTCAGTTCATAAAGATGATGCATTCATTCCCTCTGTAATAGTAATATCCAAAAGAAAATGATTATGAGCCTGATTCCACTTTTCCTGAATGAGTGTAATTCTGGATGGGTGATAATGATGTCTCAACACTGCTCATGCAATCAGAAACAGACGACTGTTATTGTCCTTCATTATTTTGGAGGGTCTGGTCATGTGATTTTGTTATCTGGCTGCTGCAGGTAGTCTGCGCAGTAAAGAACATGATCATTATGGTTCATTTCTCTCATCAGAGACAAAAACAGTAGTGAATATGTGCAGATGTGCGGGTGATTGTCAAACACTCTTCATTCCCACTTCCTCTGTTCTGATACTTTCATTTAACTGAATCTGAGCAGAGCATTCATCTCTAATCAGATTCCCTCACACTTTTACCTTATAGCAAAAGTGACAATGTAAAAGAGTTTATGATGCAAATGTAAATTAAAATAATGTTAAATTCTTTTGTTCATGTCATTATGTGAATTCAATGTCAATGAAAATAAGAAATCAATGCACACATACAGAAGATGTTCTTACAGTACTGTCATGTTATCTGTACAGAACAATAATAATGGCATCAGACACATTATTCCAAATGCCACGATGAAACGCTTATCTCGACACAGTTTTTCAAACAATCTCATTTATTTCTGCCGTGCATTTGAAAGTGTTGTTGATCTTTATTTTTGACATTTTGTTTTTTCACATGAAGAAAAAGAGGAATTCTTCCT
Organism: Botia kubotai; assembly: GCA_036877585.1. Classification (NCBI taxonomy): domain Eukaryota; kingdom Metazoa; phylum Chordata; class Actinopteri; order Cypriniformes; family Botiidae; genus Botia; species Botia kubotai. Next base: position 45,158 of record JAZGTI010000098.1, on the reverse strand, counting down.
CCGAACTGCTGTTAACCTATTAAAATCCTATTGAAACCTTTAATAAATAAGTTTGATTGATTCCTAAAGCAAAAAGCTAACTAACTAAATAAATAAATAGATCGAAAAATGTTTTTATATGAAAAATAAAGGTCATTGAAGTCAAATAATCAGTGTGAAACTGCCTTTATACATGCTGATTAAAACAACCAGGCACTCATTTGCATTTTAATGAAGGGGAGGAGTTTGACTCTGGTTTTGATATTTGCTGGGAGAGATTATATTTATAATCTCCTAATGAGCTGAAGAAGGACACAGATTAGAGCAAAGACAATCAAATTCCTTGAACATGGGAACTAAACATACTAAACAGAACCACCATCTGGCAGTTTTCATTGAACTACAGTCAGACACACTATAAACATAAAACACTGAGATAATACAGGGACATTTCAGTGTTTCGAAGATTAATTGTAGCAACTTTATTGCATTAGATTCATCTCATTGAACATATTCTCCATTAAAGACACATTCACCTACATCAGTCACTCGCTTCATTTTGAAGCTGCAAGGCTTTCTTCTTCAGAACACAAAATATGAAATAAATATCTGCATGACTGGATTCAAGATAACAACAGTATATTATGATTCACCTGAATCGTGCATTAAAGAGGAATCAGCAGTTGTTTTTATAAATTATATAAACAATATTAGTGAGAAACATCACTATAGCACTATGTACTGTACTCTGCACTGTAACTCAATTCAGTGTAAAATAAAAGCTGTCATCACACGCATGTTAGAAGCATTTGGCTCTGTGACACAAACGTTTTCAGAAGAATGTGTTTATTTGTTAATAATTAAACATGAGTTGACATAAAGGCCTGTAGCTATTGAGTGTCTTTAATATTCTCAATTACAAACAGATTGATTCTCCTGATGGTGTCAGTCTGTCAGAAACATGGATTATCAGTGAGAAACTCTACCATACAAGACAGACAGTGACAAGATTCAGAAAATAATTGATTATCATTTTTGTCTTGTGTTGTTTTTCATTATTTTTAAGATGTTTATCACTCAAGCACTCAGTGAGGTCTTGCTCTGTCCTTTCTGTCAGTTATTATCTAAATCGTTTCATTTTAACTATGTTTAAGACAGACAGCTGAATCTTACAAACTGAATTTGTAATGTGTCTTTATTAGAATGTGTGATCTGATTGATTTAGGAGATTAATAAACAAACTCTATCTCTCTGCATCACATATGCACAAATATGAAACGAATCAGTTCAAAGTGATGCATCAACAGCACTGAGGATGAAATGTGTCAGTCATTGCTCTGACCAGAGAGGGAGAGGCAGGGCCGGTTCTAGACAGGCACATATGGGGGGGGCAGTCAGAAATGTTAAGTAAGCTGGCTTTGTAAAAACTGCTGTGATTATTTGAAACAAAGCAGTATAGAACTACAGTGTGTCAGACAACGGTAATTTGTCTTCAGTCTGTCACATTCAGCGGACGTGGACTCATCGCTGTGCTTGTTGTAACTGAACAAACGCTGCAGCTTCTTCAAAGTCTTTCCACTCCGTGACCGACCGCGCTGAAATCCCACACAACACTACGTCAGCCTGCGTCGTGCAGCGTGTGCGCGTGCGCTGCAGCCTGTGAATGAATACACACAGCGGAGGGACAGAGACATGAGGAAAATCTAATACCGTATTGTGTAGTGTCCCTTTTTCGGCGGATTTTCCCGCTACCTCAGATCATTTTGTCAACTTGTAATATATTCATTTTGTGAGTACATTAACATGTGCTTTCTCAGGTTTTCAAAATTTTGATATGAGGGGGCAAGACATTTATTTGAGGGGGCGCTGCCCCCTCTTGCCCCTGCGTAGAGCCGGCCTCGATGTGCATTGACGTCTGTAATGTCTCCGGGTCAGCAGGTGGCGTTAAGCGCTTCACGTGTGGCCGTGAAAAGCGCCGCTGCACAACACCGGAAGAAGAGCGAGTGACGTTCTTTCCGGCTCCGGTCTCTCGTCAAGAGTAAAGGTATGGCGAAACCAGAGCCGAAAATCCGCTTAAATCTGCTTCATCTTATTATTTCATTGACGTGCTTGAGTGCGTTTCGTTAAGAGATAATCTATATAACACGCGTTTCTCAGCATTGAGGTGATAAACACAAGTTAAAGTGTTATTTTAGGGCAGGATGTGTGCTTGTCTAGTACGCTGTTGTATTACGGTTTACACTTACACTTACACTTATGCATTTGGCAGACGCTTTTATCCAAAGCGACTTACATTGCATTATACTATACATTGTTTTTTTAAATATGTGCAATCCCTGGGATCGAACCCATGATCTTGGCGTTGTTAACGCCATGCTCTAACCACTGAGCCACAGGAAAGCTATTTCCTGGTTTCCCGGTGCCCTAGCCAACAACGTGAATATTAGAGGAAATAAAATATTTTTATTAGTATTATTAGCGTTGTTGTAGGAAATGTGAATATAAACACCCGTGACGTGCTTCATCAGAACAGTGTCATGCGTACTTCGTTTCACAGTGAATGTAAACTGTTGTATGTATAACTCTGTGTACTTGTACTGTTTATTTTAGATTCAACTTGAATTAAACTGGTATTTAAAAACTGCTGTAATAGTTTTCAGTGGTGTTTATGGCGGTTCCTGGGAAAGTGAACGCCACATCTGAATTCATCAGTTTCTTTACATGAGTTTTAATCTGTATGTGATGCATATGTGCTCTTGCACAATGGTTAAAGCATAACGTTGCTTCAGCGTTTAACTGCAGAGATGAAAACATGATTTGATCTTTGCTTTGGTTCTGCAGATGTTGATGCCCAAAAAGAACCGTATTGCCATCTACGAGCTCCTCTTCAAAGAGGGCGTCATGGTGGCAAAGAAAGACGTGCATCTCGCAAAACACCCAGAACTCGCTGATAAGAACGTGCCCAATCTTCACGTCATGAAGGCCATGCAGGTGAGACCAGCGGATGAAACTGGCCGCTCTTCAATAGAAGTTATTAAACGATTATAATCGTTTAATAATAATAATGTTGGAATAATGTATACAACTGGCCACAGTAATATGGTAAAACCATGAAGATGTATAACTGTACAGCTGTAATTGTATTTTTGAACATGTTTCTACCTGCAGTCTCTTAAGTCATGTGGGTACGTGAAGGAGCAGTTTGCCTGGCGTCACTTCTACTGGTATCTGACCAATGAGGGAATCCAGTACCTGAGAGACTTCCTGCACCTGCCCCCAGAGATCGTCCCCGCCACCCTCCGCCGTCAGACCCGCCCTGAGACCGCCAGGCCACGCCCCAAGGGTAGGTTTATAGTCTTAGCATCTTGTGATGGTTAAATCCAAATTTTCAGTCATTAGAGAATCTAAATGTAAAGACACTGAGTGTATTAATTCCAGCTTGTTGTTTTGCAGGTCTTGATGGAGAGAGACCGGCGCGTCTGGCGCGTGGAGAGGGAGACAGAGACGCATACAGACGCTCTGCAGCTCAGCGTAAGTGTGCAGCACAATGCATGCTGTCTGACCACTGACATCAGCACTTTCTGTAGCTGTGGAGTCTGTGCAGCTAACACACTGTACGTTTTTAAAACATTCATTTTAAAACATCAGCTGAAGGCTCGAGGTTTGTTTAATAAGCTTCATTGATTTAAAATTATGCTGTTCAGTGGAGATATATGGTTGAAGACTTGTTCACACTGCACCTAAATCTGTTTTTTAAATCCACTCATGTGACGTGTGACAGACAACATCTCTGATTTATGCATTTATATAAACATCATCAGTACAGTGTCAACTTCATAGAGAGAATGGTCAATATTGCCTTGAAGTTCTTTAATAAAAGCCATGCTTCAGATTAAACTGAACAGATTTTTGATTCTAATATTCTCAAGTATGATTCCTGCTGCCTGTCAGAATGGAGCCTAAAATGATGTGATGTTTCTGCAGGAGCTTTTTCTTTGAGTTAAACTAACAGGTCGTGTGTTTGTTTCTGCAGCTGGGGCAGATAAGAAGGCTGAGGCAGGTGCTGGTGCGGCCACAGAGTTCCAGTTTGTAAGTCGTGCTGTTACAAGCTGCCATTTCACTGGACAACACAGTCACTGAAAGTAGCAGTTTAACTGACCTGACGTGCTTTTGTGTTGTTTTGCAGAGAGGAGGTTTCGGTCGCGGCAGAGGACAGCAGCCGCAGTAATTCTCCACATTATCTGTACAATAAACGTTACAAAAGTGCTTCGCATCAGACTCGTTCATGTTGGTTTCAAATACTTGTGTTCAGTTATTAAAACTACAGTTTATTTTACAGGATTCACATGTCTGGGTTTTGGCCATTGGATGTTAATGTGTTCATGAAATCTCAGAAGTGAATTCTGCCTGCAGTTTAAGAGCGAAGCTTTACAAGACCTAAATTTACTGTACAACTGTATTACTTTACAGGTCTGACTGTGGAAACCTTGATTTGAAGCTAAAAGTGTTTTCTGAAACATGGTGCTTGTATGCAAAACTATTTTGAGTTCAATCATCTGTGGATAAAGTCACTCAACACTTCAGCTGAAATACTGGTGTTTATTAGTTGGCACGTTTATATTACATTCTCATACTGCTTCATTTCACAATCCAAAAACGAAAATAAAAGCAAGATATTCCAGTGATGGGTACACCTGTGCAACTGAAAGAGTCACAGCTTTGATGGAGTCTGCAGATCTTCACATCTATTTCAAAGTTCCAACATCCTGTACGAGCCAATTCAGACATTCAACGTCTAATAAGTGTGACACATTTAAAGTGCTTTTTACTTGAGTGGGGGAGTTCCATATGATCAGTTCTGTGCTTATAATGCTTTAGACACTTGAAATAATCATGCCAAGAAATGATTCTCAACAGCGATCGTAACTTCTGCCACTGCATACACAAGTCAAAAACAAGATCATTCAGCACAACCAACTTCACATCAATCAACAAAAGCACAACAATCTGACGATCCAGATGAAGTTTCTCATGCTCCATTAGAAGATTTCTCACTAGATTTCAGCTGCTAAACGTATGACGTTAGTGTTAACAGATATTAACCACCAGTGTCTAAACATAAATCACTGATTAAAGTGTGTTTACATTTACATCATGGCTTTATTGTTACTTTGCAGTCACACTAACAATAAAAAACATGAAATCCTGAATGAAACGCTTCTTAAGAAACATGCACCATAAATGCACTTAAAACTCCACGAGGAGCAAAACATTTCTGTCTGAAGAACATCAAGCCGGACCCTCAACACTTCTGGGCCATCGCCACCTCACGTGTACCACAATCTAACATCAACCATGAGCACTTGAAGTTTTGCTTTTGATCTGTACAAGAGGGAAAAAAGACATCAAAACATTTGCTAACTACAGTGGCTCAAAATTCACAGTATTACACCACCTGCTGCCTTCCGAGAGACCGTCCGAGCACGCAGTCTGGCTATCAGGACGTACTTGAGATTTCAAAGGATAAGAGAAGACGTTTAAACAATATCACATATTGAGACACGATCCATTCAAAGCTTGTTCCTGACTGAACTGTGCAGGTTGATTTAAACAGCTCTCACTTCAGGAGATTAATGACTGTTTGAAGAGTCAAGAGGTTCATAACAACTGACTATAGATATTATCAAGAACAACAGCCATCCGAAAACCTACTGAGGGGAAATAAAACACAAATGGAGGTCTGCTGCTGATTATTAAATTGTAAGTGCTTTTGAAAAGATGGTCTGTCCAGTAGAGCCTGAGTACAGACTCACGACCTGAACCTGGTGTGTCTGATACAGGACACGACTGAAGTGTGCAGGGCTGGTAGAATTTGGGGGCAGCGTTAAGAAATACTTGCCCTACAGTTTATATTATAATATAATCACATGCTAATGACCAAAATTGTGTTTACAACCCATTTTACTTCAGTTATCACACAGGTGCTAAAGAAACAAGAGTGTTCTACACGAGTTTGCTGTGGATTGAGGAAAAAATCTTAAACACCATCAGCACCCACCCTGGAGGTTGACTAACACATGGAAGCTGAGGTCAAGGGTCACCCCTGAGAGCATTTCAATGTATCCCAATGATAACACTTCTGTTTTAAATCATTATTTGCGATTACTGAAACCTTTATAGGTTTACAGCCTCATTAGTCAATGCACAGGTAGAGGAAGTTGTTAGACTGTAAGGAACAAGAAGTGATAAATCTCTCTTTTTAAATACTGTGCACTGATGAATCGTGCACAATAAGATGGATGGAAGGGCATTCAGAAAGTAAACAGTCATTTCATGCTGAAATCTGCCTATCAAATCAACATCACATTATTAACATAAAGGATTTCAGATTCTTATACGTTAACCCAAAGCCTGACAAACATCAGCTGTTTGAGAACATTTTATATTTAAAAGTGTGAGATCCAGTCGAAACAGGTAGTTATATAAATTAACCCCTCTGTGTTTTTGGAGGCCTTCGGGATATTTACAAGATGGCAAAACAAAAAGCTGGGTAAGTTAAGAACATCTAATTGACAAGAACTACAGGTTAAACATCCATCGCATCACACAAACTCATTTGACAAATAAATACCAGTGCTCATGCAAAACTGTTCACCCCTCACAGCTCCACTCATTCAGACAGATAAACTGCAGTTCAGAACGAGAACTAACAAACGCCTCGTTTGCACTCACACATACACAGAGGAAATCAACGTGTCAAAATACAGAAGCCACATGCTCACGCACCATGTGTATTTTTTTACATCACAAAAAAGTAGCATTGGTTTAATCTCACGTGGGCCTGTAGAGGGCACTAAATATCGTGAGTGTCATGCAAACAAACTGGTAAAAAGCGAAAATATTAAATTTACAAAACACTGTTTTGAATATTCAGCCAACACTTGTCTGTGCCACATTCTCGGCACTCATAAAGGGTCGGCAAACTGTCATTTGTGTCTTTATTCTTGTTTTAAAGAGTTAAGAATGAAAATAGCAGTAGAATAATGAAAGTGTGTGTGTGTGTGTGTGTGTGTGTGAGTGTGAGTGTGCAGGAAGCCTCAGAGCGCAGATGTTTTGCATTAGTTATCTGATATCAGAGACTGAACTCTGATTAATGCTGTAGGTGGGCGAGAGATCTTCACCTAACGTGGCCACTAGGGGCGCACCGTTACTGTTCAGACAGCTCTCCTGCAGAGCTGCGAAGTATGTGGCTTGAACAGGCTTGTGACACTGCAACACTTGTATGGCATCTTCAATTTTGAACCACTCCCTTTTTCTGCCTGTCAACAAAAAGATGATGTCTTGTCAATCAAATGCATGTTAGTCGTAAATGAATGACACACACAAGAAAATTGAGTTAGCTCTGGAGCACGTCAACCTCTTTTCACAGATTAACTGCATTTTAAGTCAATGTGTAAACATGATGGTTGAGGCCAGTTTAAGATTACTAACCGATGTTTACAGAATCCTCCCAATCTTCCAGAACTTCCGTTACGATGAGAACGTAAACATACGTTCGATGTTTCCGGTCTCGGTTCTAAATTTGGACGAGAAGATTCTTTTAAACAGTTCCGTTCAGAACACATGTCGTAACACTGCAGATGTGTATCAGTTAATCTGTGGTGTCTCATGTTAGTTTAACTTACCTCAAATATTCCTACAAGTCTTCCTAAACTCCCCTTGACACCAGCCTATAAAAAACAAATAAATTAAACTGAAAGGAATTGTCAAAAATTTCAAAATGTCACATATAAATATTTCAATTTTAGACTAATCTAGTTTTAAGAACCATTATTTGGCCTAAATTACTTTTACGAAAAGCAGATTAACTTGCCAATTTTTGGCTGTTTTAAGACTATCAGCCATGTCTATTTGGTCTAATAACAATCAATCACAGATTTCTGTTTTTAGATATTTTTGAGCACAGTGTTTGTTTTAATCTTGCTGTGCAGATGAAGGTTCTCTTCAGTGTCACTTTGAGTCCCTCTCTGTAGTGATGCATAAAAACACTCATCAGGACAAATGTCACGTCCACATTACGACACTGACATCAGCTGCAGTGGCTGATGGTCATCAGTCACAGTCTAAATTTAATCCTGAACATACATGACGAATATCACACCCAAATCAAATACACTTATACATGCGCCAACCTTAAGACGTACAAACACACAATGCCAAAAATACGTCTACGGTATTTTGTCACGGAACATTTGCGGCCTGGAGCGCAGCCGAGCAGCAGTCGCACATCATCTCAGTTTAATGCCCTTTAAATGTAAGCTGATCATCAGAACAGAATGAGTGACACGCTGTCTGTCAGTGAGGGACGGATCAGCTGTTAGAACATCATAGTTCAGTGTCAGCAGTGAGAAGACCAGCAGTTCCACAACAGAGCTCATCCAAACACAAGCTTCCCTAAACAAAGCCACTGAATACACGAGTGTCTTTAATACTCAGAACATACAGATATTCCTTTCAAAACACCATAAATACTGTAGCTATTGTTACTAGGAATACTGGACGAATACTTGAAGATTTCATTGAACCGTTTAATTTTGGCCACAAAGAGAGTTTCTGCATCAACCATTGACCAAATGCAATGTGCCAAAAACCAGTGGCGTGTTTACCAGTTAGACATGTCATGACATGTTAAAAGTCAAACCTCTTCACACACTTCCCGGGCCGCGGCGACGTTTGGTTCCTCCTCCGGCTCCATACCTCCTCCAGGAACAATCCATTTATCTGGATGTCGACTGCTGCTCACCAGCAGCACCTGTGTGAATATGACAAGTGATTCTGTCTGTCTGCTGTCAATTACTGTCCATATATACATTAGTCAGGTCCACTTTCATATATGCGTGTCACGTGTACATGTATATATTACATATGTGTGTGTGTGTTTGTGCTCTTAGGTAACCAAATCTCTGCATAGTTCATATCACAACAAACATTTAAAATCTGCCTACAGATTTTGAAAAAGCTACTTAACACAGTAATCACCAAGCTCCTTCAAAGAACACCAGGGCATTACCACGGTACATGGTCCAAAACAGCTGGTATTACCATGGTACGTGTCTCAACACATGGTAATATTATAGTACATGCCCATACCCCAGAGTAACAGCGTGGTACATATCTAACACGCATAGAATTACTATGGTAAATGTCAAAAACATGTTCGTAGCATGCTTATTTTTCTTTATTGATTCTTAAAATAACTCCAAATTGACTGAGAACACACTGAGATGTATCCACGCACAGGCCTACTAAAGCCCCGCGCTAAGCGCAAACGACGCGACGCCCCTTCATAATCAACGCAGCTGCCACCAGTCGCGCGTGTGCAGCGTTTACAGGGGCGTTTTAGTTTGTCGTGTCGCGACTATGGGTTGTTTAACGCTAGGCCTGCTCAACTAACTAGTCCCAGGTTAGCTAGCCCCACGCTGCTAGCTCGCCTTTAAATGTCAAACGTTTGAGATCGAAAGTTCAACGCTGCTGCTGACGCGTTGACAGACGCGCGCGTTATACCCCGCGCGTTCTCCCGGCAGCCCTCTCTACCGGCACCGGGACTCACCTCCTCCTCCGTCTCGTTTCTGAAGCACAGGCAGGCGGCCCGCTTCTTGTACCCGTCTCCATCATATGTGCGCGTCTGGTTCGACTTGAGCTTCATCATCTCGCGCTGCGCGTCACGACTCGGATCGGAACTTGAACCTGCAGCAGATAGAGACGCACCGTCCGCGTGTGGAAAGCCGCGTTTAATTCCTGCTAATACAATCTTCTGCGCTTCATTTTCCCGAAGCCGAGCGCATCTCAGACACAGACGCCATTAGAGATACAGCTACGACATGTGCGCAACTTGAACGGCACGCGTAGAGAACAGCACGTAGTTGCTTTTAGAGAATAGGGCATGTGGCTGTGAGATTGCTTACAACAATCTCTTTCTCTCTTACTCAAAATAATAACAATAATAATAAGTTACATTAAATATTATATTTTGTTATATGATAATAATACTACAACACAATTGTGAAGCAAATCATAATTATGTTAAATATTTCATGAATAAAATACTATTGTTATCGTTGTTGTTGTTTAATATTAATGTTGTTGTAAATGCATTTGGTTAAAAATATGAAGTTATTCATTTATATATTGTATTATTAATTAAATATTATAATACTAATAATTATAACCAATAGTTTAAAGTCAACTAAAACTGGCTATTTGTGAGGTTCTCAAAGGCATGTGAATGTAACAGATATGCATGAAAGGATCATTCATAAAGTATTTTTATTAAGATTAGCACACGTTACACATTCAAATAAATAGATCTAATACACATTTAAGAACCCTTATGTTATATTAACAAAATGCCTGAAGGAGGGCTGATCCGCTGCTACACAAACCAGCACAGCAGAATATAGAGTGTTTTTACAGCTGAAGCAATCTACATTTCCTGGGCACGTGCTGTCTGTTCTACACACTTTAATACCTGAGGCTCATGAGGATCTGAATGCACAAAATACAATCCTAGACTGTTAACAAGACTATTCATGTTGGCTAAGATTTAGATTGCATTACTGCTCCACATATGTGTGACTTGAGGACAATTTCTCTCCAGCATCCTGAGAAGACTCGTGACTTTAAAGATCATTAAGATGATTGAAAATGTTGTGATTTGTGACATACAGACAGATGATAAGAAATTAATCCAAAAGCACTTTGGTGTGGAGAACCTTGAATTGTGACAGTAGTTGTTGTTATGTAAACAGTCCAGTGAGGTGTGAAGCTGTACCCAAAATGTGTAAGACAACTGAGGTGATGTGTAATTTCTGCCTTTTCCATCATGTTTTTATCCTCAAACCTATTTTGCTTGCTTTGCAACAGTAACCATTAAAAACTGTACTGTATGTTGCTAAAACAGTTACATTCTCCATCGGATAACCATACAGTAAATTACAGTATCTGGCTGTTTTATGGAATGTCTCATCGAACGCAATACATCAGTCAGGAAGTATGTGTAGTTTGTATCAGCATCAGTCGGTCACTGTGCAGAATGAACAATTCTTCCGTGAACTTCTGACGTGACAGAAATATGTGTCCAGATACAAACCTCATTCAGATTGCTGGCGATTTACACACAGTTACACATTACAAGCTACTTTAATGCTAAATCTATTTATTACCTCAACACATGGCCTGGACAACTTATATTTGTTTACAAAATATAAGAACCTGCCTCTGAACAAATATCCACTAGGTTTACAGTAATATGAAACGTCTCACAATAAGCTAAGCAAACGGTTACTCAGTAAACTGTACATTCAAAAAGAATGCATACTACTGTATAAGAGCTATTAAGATCATGTTTCACAGTTAAATTATAGCTTCATCTAAATCTAATCATGGACACATCAACATCAATATACAAAACAAACTACAAACAAAGCATAAGTAGAAAAGCACCTCAGTTCAATATATAGATATATAGTCAAATAAAACAGAACTAGAAACACTCAATATACTTCTATGCAGTGTGAACCTGAACTCTATATATGACAGAAACATCAGATCTTTCTGTCCTCGTGTGTTGTAGAAACAAGTGAATGACATTCCATCGTATTCACGGCTTGGAGAGCAGACGGGTAGTTAGTTTGGTTGAGTATGAGGTAGTGCTCTGGTCAGACAGTTACTGCTCCTCATCATCATCATCTTCTTCCACATCTTCAGATGAATCTTGAGGCGACTGTTTTTCTTTCTCCTGTGAAATATGATTAACAGAGTTTACGCGACTCATATTAACAAAACAAGAAAACAGCATAAACGTGCTCCATATTACTGCAGGCTATACTACCCCATTAATATTTCATAACAGAAAGAAAATCATAATGGTTTGGAAAGACATAAGAATGTGTAAATAAAGTCAGAATTAAACTCTCTTTAAATGTACCTCTTTCTTGGGCCTTCCCTTTGGTTTGCCTTCAGCAGTAACTGATGCTTTCTAAAGAATTAAAAATATAACAATTACCGAAATTGCAAAACATTATTTTGGGTACAGAATCCCTCCACGCAGGTTAAAGTGTGAGAAACACGGAGCATCCTCAGAGCATTTTCACTGAGCCAACAGCAGTGTGTAGAGATCACCGGTAGAGGGAGCCACTGTCCGCACATGACGACAGATGGACGGGGGCATCGGGTTCACGGAGAACTCTCGAGGCACGCGCTTAAAGCGCACGGCTCACTGCTAAGAGGCTAACCGAGAGTCACCTGCTGCGGGTCCGAGCTGTCAACACACGAGCTCCACGCGCTGCTCTGAATTAATCATGCATATGACTCCGTGTGTTTGCAAAACAGAGGCAGCTGTGTTTTCCCTCTGCCGTGAACTGGTGTAAAAATGTCCATGTTTGTTACCGATTTATATATAAATTACGACCAAACCAGCACTTACTCGTTTGGAAGGACCTTTGTTTTTGCTTCCTTTTGGTCGCCCTCTGGATCTCTTAGGAGTTGGAGATCCACTCGATTCCTTAAGAAAATTCTTTATTAACACCAATGTTGTGCGTATAACCGTATGATGGGTGATATGATACATCTATAACGTCCTACGGCAGCATTACATAACTTTTAAGTACTTTATACCTTGGGATGTTTTCTTGGTCTTCCTCGCCCTCTTTTCTCCACCCCATCCTTTTCTTTGAGAGAGACCGTCTGTTTCTCTGAATCGCTCATCTTTCCAGACTTGCAAAACATCAAAACATGCAATAGTTTTCTGTACTTTTCTACAGCACGGAGAAAATCGTCTGTTATTATGCATCAGATTTATTGTAATTATTGGCCTCACTGGATGCATTCTAAAACACACACAGCCCTTTGAATCAGAATGGCACTACAGCATTGGGAAATGGCTGGAGATATACAGAGTCGATGCACAGGCGAGGCGCTCAATAGCTTATGCAACGTTCACTATATCTATATGGACACCATATAGAGCTGCGTACACTTCGAGAAATACGTGCAAATTAACATTACAACCTTGTGCAACGATTCAAGAGGCAACGAAACATGAACTTACATGCACTTATACAGAACAGACGAAGGAAATAATGTAACGCGAGCGCTGTGTTGTCGCTGGCCCCACCTCCCGTGCACAATGTCCGCTGATTGAATTCGAGCTCAATGTCCGTCTGCCAATAAAGCGCAGTCTAAATACAAAGTAAATCGACGTCTCCGGCTGGAGAACGAATAATTTAACTCTGTCCCTTCCGAGGGATACAGATGCGATTAAAGCGAGCTCAGAAATAGCAGCCGTGTCACTAGAATTAAAGGCCAATAGCAAATGAGGTCGAGGCGCAGGTTGATGGGAGGAAGGCGGGTCTCTGTCAGCGACACTCTTCGTGTTGTGGCTGACCGTGACAAACTGGTGGCGCCAAGTACAAATAATGTTTTCTAAAGCGTTCACCAAGTTAAGATGATGTAAGTGTTAAGGATTTATATGTTTATATTTATATCGGATTTATACAAGGACACTTAGGGATTAATGCCCAAGACGGTATTTGTTTAGCACTCTAATTAGCTGTCATTAAACAGAAGTGCTTATTTTTAATCTTCATCATCACCAGAAATATGCATTATGTTTATGTTCCAGAAACTCTAAATTTCTTCTAAATTCTTAAACGATAACATAGGTAGTAAATAGTATTTCACGAATGACCCGTTGTTTACTGGGTACAGTGATGGTATACTACAGTGTAATTTACTCATCAGTCTACTCACTATCACTTGAATCGATCTACTTGGGTAACTGTTTCGGGCTCTGTGAATTTATAAGCGGCCCTAATGCTGTTTTCCACTTCTTTCAAAACCTGTTTAATGTTTCTAGAGTTAAACATCATGTGTTCATTCAGCGGGTTATGAACATTCTTTAACATTCTCAATAGAGTTAAATTGAGTTAAATAATAGATAAATCATTAAAGATGATTCAGGAAATTGACAGAGAGGCGAGGCCTGTCTGTTGTTATTAGAAACATGTTTACTGTAAACCATATTCGCAGCTGTCACCGAATATGAATCATTTTGGTGAATTAAATTCTTTAAAATATTTAAAATGATCGATGTTTTTTTAATAGGTCGTGAGTAAACAAGTGACCGCAGTAAAAGCACATTTGCATGTATTCTGGCATTATACATTATAGTAATTACATATAGTCAATTATATACTATATCATATTACTCACATATGATTTAAATAAATACCTTTTAAATTCTAACCTGTTACATCACCTTCATCTGACGGACGAACAGAAAAAATGATGATGAATCTAAAAATAACATGTTTGTAATTTATTTAATTATGTGGATTGATACATTTCACATTCATAGTTTAAACTCTAGACCTTTGTTTTTTTTACTTTTTAAAATTTCTTTACCATTAATAAAAATCATACAAACACCAACGAAAATATAGGACGAACAAGCGAACGTCACGCAACGAGGCGCGGAGATATGACGTTTGCCTGTACGTCAAAGTGCGTCAAGACGACTGTCCTGAGTAACCAAAACAATGAGACATACACGAACAGTATGTATGGTGTTTTATTATTGCAATGATTTCTGTTATAAAACCGTATTAAACCGTCAAGCCGGAGCAAAGGGAATCATGTTTCATGTTTGATTCAACAGCTCGAGGATTTGGTTTAAACCTGCGGACTGTCTTGTTTGTTTATATCTCTTTAACAAGTCTTTAACATTGAGCCTTTTGCTCCCTGAATCACAGATTAGGTGCCATGTGTGAGATCTGTATTGTTGCAGTCATGATAATAATACATAGATATCACTGCAACGATAATGTAATGTTTAAATGATGTTTTAATGGTTTCAGTTCGTATTTTAACTACCCGTACCTTTAAGGTTGCAGACGTTCATTTCTTTGTGTCACAATAAACGCTTCATTTGATATATGATTTAACATATCATTAAACTTTATTTTGCATTTTTAAATGTACTTGTCAAGTATGACAAAGAAACAATTAACCCGTTTGTTCTGCATAGTCGTATCAAACATTGGGTAGTGCATGTGGTGTGTTGAAATTCATCCAAAAGTTTCTGACCTCATTTCTACAATCTCACTTTCATTTGCTGATAGTCAAGTGTTAATTTTGGACTCTGCCTCCAGATATTCCTGCACTGCCCTGTTTTGACTATAATACGACCTGACCGCAGTCCACTGCACTGAGTTCAGAGAGCTACAACAGCCTCAGTATTGCTTTGAAGGCACACCAGAAGCCACAGAAGCCTCATACGGCCATACGGCTTCTCTTTTATAGCAGTGACATGCTGCCTGTTTTTCAGGGCTGAACTCAAGTGGTCTGCTGGCCTCCGTTATAATGCATCATTATTAAACATGGGGGGCAGTGGATCCAGAGTCAAAGGAGTCTGGCCTTTGACCAGCTCTGGAGGTGGAGGAGATGCACCTGACACAGGAGAACAGAGTTTAGCTCGGCTGCAGGGCTCAAAGAGCGCCACACCATTTGTCTTCACCAGAAGAAGGTAAATGTTCTGCTTTCTGCTGTGTGTTTTCATGGCGATAAAATAAAGTCTTAAAAATTCATCTGCTGAAAGTCTGGATTAGCTAAAATGATCCAATTCATGGGTTAAATAAAGCCCTCCCCACATTCAAAAACAAGATTTGAGAGCGGTTTTAGCTGAATAAAGCACTTTGCCAGGGCGGATTGGGAGTCACTGGCTGCTGTTTGTTGTTGCAGTTCGTTATATTTTGATGAAGATGGTGATCTGGCACATGAGTTCTATGAGGAGACTGTGGTGACCAAGAACGGGCGGAAGAAAGCCAAGCTGAAGAGAATTCAGAAGAACCTTGTACCTCAGGTGAGAGGCACTGATCTTCAGCCAATCACATCCAAGTGTGTAAAGATCATTCACAGATCTCACAACCATCAGTTACTCAACACATCTAGATCTTCTAATGACGGTGTGTGTAAATAACTAAAACCTTTAAATGACGTGTGTGAATGAGTCGTGTCTGAACAATCGTCACACTAACAGCAGTAGTTGTGTGATAAATCTGAAGATAAAGATACATGAGTGTAAATGCAGTGATTTTAATTTAAATAAATTGAAGACATTACAACAGATACTAAAGTGATGTTTAAATTCTTTAACGTTTATTATTATTTAAAAGTTTATTAAAATATGATCAGAAAGTGAAGGTTTTATACATAATGTTTTATGTGGTAAGATTTAAAAAATACATTTAAATATTTTCCATCTCCAGGGAATCGTTAAGTTGGATCACCCAAGAATCCATGTTGATTTTCCTGTGATTCTCTGTGAAATATAAGAACCCCTCACATCTCCAACACTTTTCTTCTGAAAGGATGTCTCACGATGGCTCTATGTTACGACAGCTTCAGGAAGCTTTAACCAAAAAGATGAATGACATTTACTGATTGGTGCTCTGGTGTCATTATTGACAGCAGATGTGTGTTGTTCTGTGACCTACAGCAGGGTGTGCATGTGCAAAGTGAGAGAGAACGTGTATGTAAGAATCATAGAGGACTGAACATAAGTCACACGTGTTTGTTGATGTCCACCAATCACTGTGTGTGTTTATTGTTGTAAAATATATCATTATATTTTATTGTACAAAAGTCTCCCTCTGTCTGTTGGGCTACAGTCAAGATCTGCACTTGTAATAATTTGTTGTACAGTAAATTATAAGTTGACATTCTTGAATAAAATGGTTTAGGAGATTAAATAGAGTATTGTATTTAGAGTCAGTACAACATTGAACAGGATGTTCAATACAACATTTAAAAAAGACACAATGCAACATTAAAACAATAGATAAAAGTCAAAAAGACATGTTTATGTTATTGTAATTAATCATAGCATTTTTTGGTTTAGGGCTATTGTGAGTTAAACTCAGTTCCTCTCTCGTGTTGTTTATTTTGGCTGTCTGTTCTGCAGTTTGCCTGGCATCAGGGTTTTGGGTGGGGAATTATGGGTAGATGTCAGAGGTTAAGCTCTTTGAAAGGTTTCCTCCCTGCTTTGAAGTTCTCCGTTGGGATGCCTTCACTCCTGTTCAGTGCTTCTGCTTTATCTACATGTGATAGTCACATTATCAGAGCCAGTTGGTTTGAAACAGATGCCTGGCGTGATGTAAATGATTTTGCACTGGGAATGTTTGTCCCGCCCTTCTGAATGAAATACAGGAAGCTTTGGCAGGACGCCATGTCTGTGTACAATCACTGACACTGATAAGAGGGAGAGACACTGCTGGAGGGGCTGTGTGTGAATGCATGATGAGGCACATGAAGGTTACCACGGGGGTTTGTGTGAAGGGACTGTTAAAGGAATAACGCACCCAAAAATGACATCTCTGTTTATTTAATCATGATTATGACACTTGACTGTCATTATTCTTTTTGTAGTTGAGTTATGTAACAGTATGTCTGTGTTCACACAGTGAAGGCGGATGATCAGTGGCTGTTAAGCTCTATAAAAGTAAAAAAGAAAATCACCATACAAAGGATGAACTGCATTGCTGTTTATTACCGTTTATGGTTCCTTAAAGAACATTTCAGTTAAAGGTTCTTTCTTACCTTTAGTCTGCAAAATGTTTCTACTCTACGAAGAACCTTTTGTGCAACCTAAAGGTTTTGTGAATGTTAAAGGTTCTTTATGGAACCATACAGCCTGACAAAGAACTCTTTAAGAACATTCATAAAGTCCTCTAACAGCGTTTCTGACATATTTCCAAGTAAAACAGGATATTCAGTGAGAAAATAATGTAGGGTGGGATGAGTGTACCTGAATGTACAAGCGTTCCAAACAAGACTGGCGTTACCTCCCAGCCTGACGAGGCCTTTTGACCTGGACGTGGAGGCTGAGCATTTCCACATACTCCAGTGGTAAAGCCTATTGGCAAGATTTCAATAAAAACTGCCTTACCCACAACAGTAACATGAAACAATGTCTAAACAGCTATTTGGCCTCTGGTTAACATTAAACTATAACACATGATTTAGATAACGTCAGGGGAACAGTTGTTTCAGAGGCAGGGTACAACATTTACAACATAATGTGCACTAAAAGTGACAGGGTGTTAAACTCGTATTAAATAATTGTTGTAAGTGTTGACTGTTTCACAAAGGTTTTACTGACAGAAAGCTATTTTTCTACCTCATGGATCACAGACCTCTCTCACTGCCCTCAGATAAAGCTGCCGGGTGACCTTTGACCCGAAGGTTATTGTGGGAGTGTCTTACAGAAGGACGGAGATGGAGAGATAATGCTGGAGGATGGAGCAGAGACATTCACACATCTGTCCTAGTACGTCAGGATGTCAGTTTGCCATTTTTGGGCGGGTGGGCGGTGACGGGTGTGTGCGCGTACACTTCCTCTCACATTGTTAGAACTTCCTGGCGCTGCCTAGCTGGAAGAGATGGTGATGCAAAAGCCAAGTATAAGGAGAATAGGAACAGATCTGAGGAAGGAAACGTGCTCTCTCTCTCTTTCATGAGCACACACACTGAAAGAGGAGCCTCATGAGTCAGCAGAACATGCTGGAATGGCAGGACAGTCAAAAAGCAGTACTCTGTTACCTCATCCATCATGTATATCCTCAGAATTAGTATCTCTACACATTCTCAGTTTAATGGATCCATACTTGTATGGTTAACACATTTCTGACATCCAAAAGCCCTTAAAAGAAAAGCTCAACAAGGCTGTTTAATTAATAAAAATAAAACAATTCACAAACAAATGTTAAACGTTTAAAGTTATTACATCTGAAATTGCTTTTTGAAACTGTACAGAACTGCAGGTAAACTTTACTAAAACAATTACTTCAGATTATTAAAGTACCATGGTAAGATGTTAAAGTGGTCATCATCTAAAACATCACTGTACTGGTTTAAAGCCACAGCACTTTATTTTTTATAAGTTTTTATATATAAGTGCAAATATCATTATTCTTTTTTAAATATTTGTATATTTTTACAATACGTATATACAGGAAAACACGCCCTTAAACACGCCCACAGTGACGCGTAAAGCCACACCCCCAGTGACATGGGAAAGTCACGCCCCCACGCACAGAATCAATGAAAAGCGCCGCTTTGAAGTTCTCGCGCTGTCGCAGAAGCGCCTCGTGATGATGGAGAATATTACACGACTCATTTCAGAGGACACGCGACATTAAATCACTATATTTCTCTATATTTACTGTTCTGAAAACTTTCTGAGAGAACACTACCCGGGAAAAGTGTCTTTGAAGGCGATGTCAGACATATAAACAGAAACGATGTACAAGGCAGGATGAAGTTTCTATATGTGAATAAGGAGTTATTATTTATATAAAAGGTGAGTTATTATAATTAAATAACAGAACCTCTTCAAATCATGTAGTTAAGAATACTTTTGGATTAATATTTGACTGTAGTTTTGGTTGCTATAGCTCCGCAGATTCTTCAAAGTCTTTAGAAATAAAAATAGACATGAATGAGGCATTTGTTGAGATACAGTACGAGGATTACCAGCTGTAAAATAAGAAGAGCTGTTAAATAACACGGGGAGCAGCCCAGATAATCTGATCTCTGGAGAATGTGATGAGAAGTTAAATATAAACGATTCAAAAATGTCTTGTTTCCTTTTTGAACGAACGCGGGTAACCTAAAAGATCTATAAAGGCATAAAACGATCATCCTAACAATGTTTGTTTTAATGGAGAATGTTTTTTTTTAAGGGGAAGGCTGTTATTGTGAATGTCAAAAGTCATGGCTTGCTGGTTCCAGCTTAACTGGAGAATCTGGTTGTTGATTCCACTGGTTCTGGATCGTCTTACTCGTGGCCAAAATCTGAAGCCCACCAGATGGCCTCTGTACCCTCACAAGCCTGTGGTTCTCATGTGGAACGCCCCGACAGAAGACTGCAGACCTCGCCACAACGTTCCCCTTCAGCTCGACCGGTTTCAGATTGTATCGTCTCCCAACGAGGCTTTCCCCGAGCAGAACCTCACTGTATTCAACAAAAACCGCCTGGGCCTGTATCCGTACTTTGAGGCAGACGGTACAGCTGTCAATGGTGGGCTTCCTCAACTGGCCAGCCTCACACAGCACCTAGAGAAGATGCCGGAGGGGATTAACAAATACATTCGTGACTCATCTGCACAAGGTCTGGCTGTTATAGACTGGGAAGAATGGCACCCTCTGTGGATACGAAACTGGGAGGCCAAAGATGTTTACAAGAGCCAGTCGCGCTACCTGGTGTCCCAGAAGAACCCAAGCTGGACACCAGCACGGACATCCAAAATAGCCCAACAGGAATTTGAAATGTCCAGTCGAAAACTCATGCTGGAAACACTGCGGCTGGCCAAAAGCTTACGTCCCAACCAGCTTTGGGGTTTCTACCTCTTTCCTGATTGTTACAATCATGATTATCGCAACAGTTTGGAGAACTACACGGGCCGGTGTCCAGATGTAGAGGTAGCTAGGAATGACCAACTTAAATGGCTGTGGACTGAAAGCACGGCTCTTTTCCCTTCAATATACATGGGCTCCGTGTTGCGTTCAACGTCCTCCAGTCGCCAGTTTGTGAGAAACAGGGTAAAGGAGGGCATGAGATTAGCATCGGTGGGTGAGGGATTGGCACGCCCTGTTTTTATTTACACTCGCCCAACTTATGCCAATAAACTGGAGTTACTGACTGAGGTGAGTCTGTAAGCTCAGCTCCTGAACTTCTTACCTCTCCATCTGACCATGTCTGGATCATTTCTGGTAGCTTTAGCAGTAATAAGGTAGTAATTAAGGCAGCTTTTGCCCGTTTGGTAGGTGGGGCTTAATTAAATTAATTAAGGGTTAATTCAATGTATTCAGATCACACGATATGACCTGCAACTATTGTGCGGAAATGAAGTTTGACCTTAAAGGACAAGAGATTCCATGCAGCCGCCTGTGAATCTTCAGTGTTTGTTTAATGGCCAGATTGATGTTTCTGTGTCCTTGTTGATTTGATATGTTCATTAGAATATTCAGAAAGCTGAAAGAAAGCTTTGTAGAAGCATTTAGAATATAGTTTATCACAAAGATTTCCTTTACATCACTGTTATATCTTTGATTGTGTGAGTGTGTTTAAGTGAGTGAGTGTGTGTGTGTGTGTGTGTGCTGGAGAACAGGAAGGGTGCTAGTCATTATGGTGGCACCACCCACAACACCATTCCTGCTGATTTCCTCTGTTTAAAGTGACAGTTCACCTAAAAACGTTCACCACCCACTCATGTTGTTCCTAACCTGATAGACTTTCTTCTGAAACACAAAAGCAAACAAACATTGAAGGCTGATCTGTGTTTGTTCAGATGGATTTGGTGCACACCATCGGGGAGAGTGTCTCTCTGGGAGCAGCTGGCATCATATTCTGGGGTGATTCCACTTATGGCAGCAGCAATGTAAGTATTCAGATCCAGATTATGTCTCATTGAATCTGTAGTGATGCTGTAGCAGAGAATTTCTTCTATACTGTTTCTGCTACATACCTGATAGCTCAGATCATGTAGCGTGTTGTGAGGAAGTGTGCCATTATGTTATAGTGATCATTTACCAGTTAAAGATATACCAGTTAAAGATTACCAGTAATATCAGTTAAAGATATGGGGTGGATTCTTTTAACTTCAGACAATAAGCAACAAACTAGAGACCACCTAGAACACCCTAGAAACCGCACATCATTTCTCTAGTTACTGTAGCAACACTCTAGCAACCATCCAAAACACCCAACATAGTGGCAATAAGATCTGAATGGGCGCCACTCATATCTCTCTCTCTCGCTCTCTTTTTTTCTCTCTCTCTCTCTCTCTCTCTCTCTCTCTCTTTCTCATCGTTAAGACTAGCTGCTTCAGTCTAAACCAGTACTTGCGGGGTCCACTGGGACGATACCTCCTCAACGTCTCCACGGCAGCAGAGCAGTGCAGTCACTTCCTGTGCAGTTCCCACGGCCGCTGTCTGCGCAGACACCCAGACACGGACACATATCTGCACCTCGACCCGCATGCGCAGACAGTGGAGGGTCAGGGGAAGGACATGCGAGTAACAGGAGAACTGAGCGCTGAGGAACGGAGGAGGATGAAGGAGAACTTTCAGTGTCAGTGTTACAGCGGCTATCAGGGCGAGACATGCGGTCTCGAAGACCCTCTTCAACAGAGGGGCGAGGGACATGCACTTAAGGCACTGTGGGCTTACTTTCTCCCCCCACTGTTGCTTTCAACAGTTTTGGTCTGAGTGGTCATGTCATTTCAAACCTGTATGATTTTTAATGGTCACAGTATTTTCTCATTGGATGTCGAGATCTTCTCCTTCCGTGTTAAACAGAAGAAGTCACGCAGGTTTATAATGACATGAGGGCGAGTAACTGATAACAGGAGTGTTTCTTTAATAGACACTCACATACATGCACACACAAACACACACTAACGCACACTGCTACGTGCACTTATTGTCAGGTTCACTTTTAGAATATTGCTGGTCCATTTGTTTCAGATGCTGTGGAGAAAACATTTCACCTCTGTGACGTCTCGTGAGTGAGTTTTACATTGAAATGAAACATAAACACTCAAGTGATTTCAGGCTGTGATCAGTTGCTGAAACTGGTTGTTTTAACTGGTTCCCTCCTCACACACAGAATGATGTGAAGACCTGCGATGGGTTATCAGGATGCTGAGTGACCCGAGTTCACATCCAGCCTGTGTGTCATTTCCTGTTCACTGCTGTTTCCTGTCCTGTTCTAGAAAAGCCAAAAAATAACAAATAAAGAGAAAGGACAGTTATTTATGTCCTGTTATTAAAACAGTATTGGGCAACTGTGGGCTGTATCCTCTCATTAGTCTTTCTTGCTGTTTCATGGACAGATTCTTTATTTGTGTTGCAAGATGATGGTCTGAGTTCAGCTTGTGTGTTCATGTTACAGAATGACTGTGTTTATGACAGTTATGGAGTGGCATTCATACTCTTGGACTGTGAGAATATTGTGTGCTGTTGTGCTCTCAGTTTCTGTGATACACAGTTTTGCTTGTGGAACAGGAGAAAACAGGCTTTGTAACATTAAATAAGTGTTTTGTTTTTAATGACTGTTCATTTCTTTTTATCTTATAATGTCATTTGTTATGTAGGTAAACCTGCCCAAGCACAGTACACTAGTTTCTCAGTTAGTGGAACTCTGCTTGAGAAAAGAGAAACTAAAGAGAGACATTATGTGGCAGACTGCTCAGAACAGAGACCAGCCCAAATTACAGGGTTAACAAACCAAGAAGTTATATTTGCTGCCTTTAATTCTGAAAGTGAAAATGAGAGTTTAGCAGCAGAAAGAAACACACTGAATGTAACAGAGTTTTTGTGTTTGTTTGACTCTAGATAGATTCAACTCCTTATATTCTGTTGTCTACAGCCCAGCTGTAGCTTTCTTGTGCCATTACCCCAAAAATAAATGTAACCTTTAGTTCCTCATTCGTTAATTTTAGCTCTCCAAACAGCTGAGAATATCCTTGTGACTATAAAGAGAAGTGATTTCCATATTTCTTCCTTATTTCAGAAAAGTTCATATAATTAAACGTTTTGTAATAATGTGACAGGTTTATAGTGCGGACAGATTTATTGATTACAAATACAACATTCATGCTTGTTGCTTTCCATCTGGAAAAGATTATTCAACTGGCACAAAAATCTGATGTTCTTTCTGAAAGGTGTAAGAATGATAAATAAACACACAAACTTTAGCGTATTCTTTAAAGTCTCAGCCTCAAACTTTAGATAACTACTATACAAGCATAAATGATGTATTAATGGATGTTAAACATGCCCGGAAAACATACTTTATCATTTAAATTACATTTAATTACTTTCGTATAATAGTTACCAGCTCTTACAAACGTGTATTTATCTTTTACAAGATTGATTTGGAAAAAAGCCAACGATAATGTCTAAATGCACCAATGTACTATTATTAACATGCTTTTGTACCATACTTGTACCATTTAACATGAACATGGTAATCATCCAGTAACATGATATTTAAAGAAGCACATGCAGCGAGAACGCCCCAAAGCCCCGCCCTAGACCCCGCCCTCGCTTTCCTATTGGCTGAAAGTGTGATTTACGGCTCAGAGTAGCACGAGTTGGTGAAGCGCTGTAAACACATGACGATTCTGAATCATAACGATTAGGTTGAAGAAAGCCGATCAGTAAGTACATTATAATGTTATGAATATGTGAGTGTTTATTTTGTAAGTGGCATTCGCTCTGTGCTCTTAGTGTGTGACGCGTTGTTTGTGTTCTTGCGTACAGTCTCAGTTCCTCTTTTATCTACCAGCGGTTTTGACTCTGTTGCGCTACTGAAACGACACGTTAGTCTCATTGAGATACACAACTCAATGTATGCCATGACACTTACTCAAAGATCTCATACACAAATATCATATAAATGACATCTTGCAATTTTGCTGTCAGTTTTGCTGTGATGTTACTGTCAGTACTGCAGAAATGATGTCATGATAACACCTGAAATAGTACCACTGTATTTTTGTGTAAGCATCTGTTAGTGTAAATCACATCTCTATGTGCCTACGTGTGTTTATTAGTGACATAAAATATCATGTATTTAATCATAATAGTAATATTTCAGGGTAAAGATTTGCACATTGTACCGTTTTCTCAGAACACACACACACACACACACACACACACACACATTTAATGTAGTGTTTCTAGAAGTGGATGATTATTATGGGTAATGAGTTGCTAAGGATAAAGTACACTTTTGTTCAAAAAATTGCCTCATCATTGAAATTGCCTTTGGAAATTAGACTGTAGCTCAGCTTCATTTCCATGTAAATTGGCTGAGCTCATGTCACATCAGGTGTGGAGCTGGATGCTAAATGCTTTGGGTTCCTGTCAATGCAGATCTCTCCCCTTCTGCAGACATGGACAGCCTCAGGTGGACACGTTCTCTGGCATTGCTTTGTGTCTGTTTGTCAGGCCTCATTTATGGCCATCCACCAAACTCGTTCCCTCCCCTCGCCAGTCTCCCCTTTTCTACTGTGTGGAATGCCCCTACAGAACGGTGCGAGTCTCGATTCGGGGTCGACCTGGACTTGAGCGTCTTTGACATTGTCCACAACCGCGATCAGGTCTTCATGGGCGACAACATTACCATTTTCTACTCAGATAAATTGGGGCGGTATCCTTACTACGATCACCTCGGTGAGCCACAGTTTGGAGGTGTCCCCCAGAACTCCAGCATGAACCTGCATCTCCAGAAAGCTGCT
The DNA here is from genome assembly GCA_036877585.1 of Botia kubotai. Classification (NCBI taxonomy): domain Eukaryota; kingdom Metazoa; phylum Chordata; class Actinopteri; order Cypriniformes; family Botiidae; genus Botia; species Botia kubotai. The sequence goes on along the minus strand of JAZGTI010000098.1, from coordinate 19,815 downwards.
GATGATTTGCAGAAGGACATTCCTGAAGGAGACTTTCATGGGCTGGCTGTCATAGACTGGGAAAAGTGGAGGCCGCTTTGGGAACGGAATTGGGACGCTAAGCAAGTGTACTGGCTGGGATCCAGAGCTTTAGTGAAGGCCAAACATCCTCACTGGACTCCAGATCAAATAGAAACCGAGGCTGTGAAGGAATTCGAGGGAGCTTCACGGGCGTTTATGGAGGAGACATTAAAACTGGGCCTGAGGGAGCGTCCTGGAGGATTATGGGGGTTTTATGGCTTCCCCTGTTGCTACAATTATCAGTATAAAAAGAACAAAACCTACACAGGTGAGTGTCCACCTCTGGAGATGAAGAGGAACGACAGACTGGACTGGCTGTGGAACATCAGCACAGCACTGTACCCTGACATCTATCTGGATCTGGAGCTTCGGGGCCGTGATTGTGACATCATGCTGTACAGCCGCTATCGGGTCCTGGAAGCTATAAGGGTGAGAAAACAGACCAATCAGAGCCCACCTTCTGTGTTTCCCTACGCAAGGATTGTCTACACCTTCTCCATGGAGTTCCTGTCACAGGTCAGCTGTTACACAGCACAGTGTCATAATACACATCAACACGAGAAATGTCTTGGGTTTGAAAACCATTTATTTGTACTCATTTGTACTGTTACACACCTGCTCCTGTAACTACTGGCTCAGTGATTTTCAGTGATGTTTAGGTGGGAAAATCTATGACAATCAATGACAGATATGGAGCGGAAGATATTTAAAGTGTTTGATAAACCTGTTTGACAACAATCAATATTTCAGTGCTTCTGTTTTGGTGCTGCTGATGGCAGAAATGACTCTTCATCATTACTCTCATGTTTGACACTGTTTATTTGTTATCCTGTGTGTCTCTCTGACTCTTGTATGATTGATGTGTGTTTCAGGTGGATTTGGTTCACACTGTTGGTGAGAGTGTAGCTCTGGGAGCAGCGGGTGTTGTTCTCTGGGGTGATGGGACCTTCTCCAAGACAAAGGTAAATAAAATAAATAAATAAAGTAGAATGTGTTACACGCACACACAATTGGACTCAACACACACACACACACACACACAATCAGACTCAACATGCACACACAATCAGATTCAACACACACACACAATCAGATTCAACACGCACACATGTATGTTGTAAAAATGCTAAACACAAGAAATAACGTGTTTTAGAAAATGTAAGACAAAACATTGTGTTTCACATATACAAAGCTAACAAACGATTGTGAATTCCATATTGACAATATTTTAGGAGAGCTGTGAGGCGGTTCGGGATTACCTGGACGACACGCTCGGTCGTTACATAGTGAATGTGACCGAGGCAGCATCTCTCTGCAGTCGGACCATCTGCTCGTCTCGGGGCCGATGTGTCAGACGAAATCCACACGCCGCAGTTTATCTGCATCTCGACCCGTCGGTGTGGTCCATCATTCCCAGAGCCCGGCTGCCGGGGCCCGGCGCTGCAGGGCCGTCTTATGTAGCTCACAGGAGGGTGAGGACACTCCCAGAGGAAGCCCGTTTCCTCCCAGTCATGTTTAAATGTCAGTGTTTCCCCGGCTGGGACGGAGATCAGTGCCAGAAACCAGCAAAGTCACCCACAGAACAGAACAGGTGACATCCAGATTGCATTAGTTAAATCCCAGGACTGGTAAACAGGTTTCTGTGGTGATCTTCAAGTGCACTGGTCACTTTGGACACTGGTAACCTTTAACCAGGAAACCCACCTTGAAAAGATGTTGTGTACTATTACGTTTATTAGACTAAGTTATGCTCACATTTCCTGTTTCTACTGTTAAACCCTCCAGAATGCTGTACTTGTATTCTGTCTTTATAACCACCGGCACAGATTTAAGCAAAGTGATTTACTGTACCCTTATTAAAACATTTGCTACATGGTCTTTTGATTTACTTGATGCACTTTGTAAAATCAATTTACATCAAGATGCAGTTTAATGTTTGTTAGATTTGAATAAATTGGTATCCATATTCTTTAAAAAAAGCATTTTTTTTTTGGAAAACAGGCCAAGAATATTGTTATACATTTGATATATCTCAACCCGCTTAAATATGCCAATTCTGAGGCAACAATCTGCAGAAAATAGTGAAGAATGAGAATAAAATGTTTGAGGAGTGTCGGTGTTGAGCCGCTGTGCGCGGGCTGCGGGAATGTGTCTGCAGTTCAGTATGTGAGCGCTAGATGGCAGTAGCAGATCAATGAGAAACAGATGTAATGACTGATGGTACATCCACAATCACTTGAACACACAGCGACAGTGTCAGACAGACAGCATGAGGGACAGGCGGTGTAGCGCGCTTGTTACTCCAGTACTCATGGTAGGTTTATTTAAAGCATCTTTAAGTACCTAAAAAAGTATCGGCCACACCACAGTTTTATTATGTATTTACACAACACATTAATTTTCTGTAGAAATCTCATTATGACTGAGAGCTAATTCACTTGAATTTGATGAAGTGAGGAACATACCAAACCCTCCATCTGTCCTAAACAAAGCGGAGTTCTCCTGGGCTTAAACTGTACATTGTGTCATAAATGAAAGACAGTAAAGCGCCAGTATTTGATGAAAAAACAACATGTATCTGTTTTGCCAGCAGGTAAAACGCTCCGTTTGCACTTGACTGGAGGTGCGAAATACTGTCACGTGACTCGTGTATGTATAATATTCCGACATTATTTGCATCTTAGGCAGATTCTGTGGGTCAGTTTATAAAGTCTGACCTGACTTGCGTTCAGCGTGTAAAGAGTTAAAAGCATGATACTGTAATCTCCCCACCGTTATTGAATTATCTTTGTGAAAATCATTTTGAGTCGTGTGGATTTAACTTTTCTAGGGATCAGACAGACCCAACACACTGTTGAGGGAGTGTGTCCGAGCAGAGTGTAGGGATCAGACAGACCCAGCACACTGTTGAGGGAGTGTGTCCGAGCAGAGTGTAGGGATCAGACAGACCCAGCACACTGTTGAGGGAGTGTGTCCGAGCAGAGTGTAGGGATCAGACAGACCCACCACACTGTTGAGGGAGTGTGTCCGAGCAGAGTGTAGGGATCAGACAGACCCAACACACTGTTGAGGGAGTGTGTCCGAGCAGAGTGTAGGGATCAGACAGACCCAGCACACTGTTGAGGGAGTGTGTCCGAGCAGAGTGTAGGGATCAGACAGACCCAGCACACTGTTGAGGGAGTGTGTCCGAGCAGAGTGTAGGGATCAGACAGACCCAGCACACTGTTGAGGGAGTGTGTCCGAGCAGAGTGTAGGGATCAGACAGACCCAGCACACTGTTGGTGTTTTATACTATAGCTAACAGCTTTGTATTTTACAATCATTTCAGATGTATTTGCTTCATAGAATGAGTAGCTCATTAAAGACATTTAAATGTTTTAAAGAGATTTACATTTCATTTGAACAGATCCTCTTTGTGCTTGTGCCAGTGAACAGAAATGACAGATTTCTGTAAACTCATATTAGACAAAGCCAAGTAAAATTCAGTGATTGTGGAAAGCAGAGTTTGTCATTCAGGTGTGTGGAGCAGCTGGGAATCAGCTGTATGCTGGTGAGATAAGGTAAACAAAGACTGGTAAGTTCTGTCTCACAACTGATTGCATTGACCCAAAGTCATGCGTTTGGACAGATAAGCAGCTGTAGAGAATGATAACTTTTCTTCTTTTCCTCCCTTTTATCCGTGTCCAGCCTGGAGTGATGGTCCCATGAGACAAGTAACCACAGTTTGAGAGACTGTAACTGTCCAGAACCAGAACCGCAGACAGTGTACACGAGAATGTCACAGATACAGATTTCATGCTTGAGGAACATCTAGTCTCCTAAAACTCATCTGGTAAGTTTGATCGTATCCCACAATCCTTTGCATGTAGTTGTTTAATGACATGGTTGAAAGGTTTAATGTCTTTCAACTTATGAATTTTGTTTCCACTAAGAAGTAATCTAGTTTTTAAATATTTGTTTGGTTACTCTGCTTTGGTTATTTATCAGAGTTTAAGGTCATTGCAGACTAGTTTCGTTTGCATTGGTTATTGTTGTGAAAACTTTACTTGAGCGGTTCCTGGTTCGAGAACATCAGGTTTTATGAATAGGTGTAGCAGATGCCTCACACTCAGCACTGTTTCTCCTCCCTCATCTTCACTGACTCTTTCTCAGCTGTTGTGACCTCAGCTGCGTCTGTGGTCATGCTTTCTCGTTCTTCTGCTGTGTGGTGGTCTGGAGAGCTCCAGCATCGTCTCGCTGGCTGGCTGCACTTTAATAAGCCGTTTGTCACGCACAGTCTCCATGTCCTTCAGAAGGGAGCAGACTACTGAACAGATGGAGTGTGTGGCGACTCTTCATTCATTCAGGATGTAAGGCTTCTGGCTTTGCCCTTGCTTGTGGAGCTTTGTGCTTTTCTGGAGGAATTTACAGTGAGAGAAGGTTTGGCATGAAAGAGAGTTTATGGGAACATGGCAACATTACACACCTGTTCTTGATGTGACATCTTTGTGTGCTCTCTGAAGATGACATCACAGTTGATTGGTCAGACACTGTGTATTAGGGCGACCTGATTGGTCAGACTCCAAAAATGTAGGAATGATTCACCCAAGAAATGAAATTCTTTCATCATTTACAAACCCACATTTTTCAAACCAGAATATTTTTCTGAACCAGATCATTTGCAGAGAATGAGATTAATATTTTGGTCTGTCCCTCAAAACAACTCCTTTTGTGTTTTATGATGGAAAGTAAATTATATGGGTTTGGAACAACATGAGTAATTGGTGACAGAAATTTAATTTGTAGGTGATTAATTCTTTTATGTGAGTCTGGGGCTGTTTTGGCTAACCTTTGCTTTAATTTGGCCCATTTACTTTGCTTTTAACAGCAAAGATAATGCTGTAATTTCACCTAATTTTATAATCTGAAAGGAAAAAATTGCCTTTCAACAAAATGGCCTTCTCATTGTTTTGGGCAGTAGTGTGTGTTTGTGTGTGTGTGTGTACATGTGATTTTCTCTAGTGAATAATTCTGATCTAAACCTTTTTAGTGCATAAAGTATAAAGAGGTAAATTAGGACACAGTCACTCTAGTGGACTCTGATGGACCAAAGAACACAGTCTGTGACAGTCTAGCGCAGAATCGCTAGCCTGACGTCCCGGGGCTATTGTGTCATCCAGTCGGGCTACCAAAATGTACTTCCACCCTGCCCGTCGGGCTCTCTTATGAGGAAAAACATATTGTAATGCTTTTGCGTTCTAGCACAAGTTTGGTCGGGTAATTATGTTGTATGTAATTTTCGGGCATCAGGGAGCCACTATCAATATGTGGGGTATTGAAATTGCGTTTGAATGCTTTCAACTTTTACTTTCAATTCGCGATCGCGCTGTGAACTGTGTCACAGTAATTTCTCTCCTCACGTGACCAGTGAAATCTCCCGCAGCAAAATTAAACATGTGATAGAGAGCGCATGCGCAGTGGAGAGAAAATCACTGAAGGGAAAATGGAAAATAAGAGGCGCATGGATTTTTGCAGGTATTTCAGTTCTGAAGTGGAGACGGATGTGCAGGAGAAGAAAGTATTTTTATTAATGATTGTAATTTATTTTATACAATTGCTGTTATTTGTGTTTCTACATTAAAAATAATGTCTTTTTTTATTTGGGCTACTTAAATTCATTTTGGGCTACCAAAATCTGAAGAGTGCCCGAAGGGCTACCAGGAATTTTTACATTTTGTGAGCCCCGTTTCAAGTGCCAACCAATCAAAAAACTCCTGGTGACAACTGAGTCAAATTCATCACTGTTCTAATAAACATAAGACGCATATCAGTGAAATAACCTATTTACCCTCTCGCACTGAAGCAACGGCTACATTTAATAATGTTTCATTTCAAAAATCACTGTTTTTGACAATTAGTTTGAATGTAATTCCCATAATCCAGTTCAGATCTTGCAGTATTTACTCACCACTCGTGTTGAATAAACATTCTCTCTCTACGATTATCTGCATAATAAAATGAGGAGGAGGAGGATTGGGTTCTTCATCAAGGCTGAAACGCTTCAGTGGCCATCGAGACGCCTCGCCGCAGAACAGGAGTGACACCGCGGTCACTTATTTTAAAATGTGCACTGATTGCTCTCGTAAAAACGGCAAGCGCACATCTTCTCTAACGGATCACAAATTATGTGCGGCGGAAAGAAGAGTCTGTAATCGACCTTCAGCAGAGTCTCCGCTGACCTCAGCTTCAGTTACCTGAAGTCTGTGTAGTCTGTCATTTGAACCTGGGGCTCAGTGTTTACAGAGGGTGATAAATAAGTCCCAGCACACACATTCATGTGTTTGATATGCTGATTTATATGCTGTTGTAATATCAGACTGTGCGTTTTAATGCTTGTAAAGTGTTTGGAATGAAATGTGAGCGTGTTGCTGACTGCATACTGCATGATGACCTCACTCCAGAGCACATTTAATTTAGCATCTATGATCTAGTAAAACACTTTTTTAAAAAATAAATAGTATATAGTTTTGTTCTAGTTCTTTTATAGTTTTGTTCATCTTTATTTTTTTGGTATGTACTTTTTTATATGAAAAATATATTGACAGATGCAAATTTTATATATTTTTATTTCATTTGCTGGAAATTGAAGGTCATGTTCAGAGCATTGCATTGTGGGATACAGTATATCATGCAGCGTGCTGTAGTTTGACAGTTGTTGTAGGTTATCCAGGGATTTTATGCATATACCTGTTTAACTCAGCAGAAAGAATTCATGTAGTTTGTAAAATACTAATCTGAGCTTGTATGTTGATTTCCAGTGAGAATGATAACGTGTGTGTGAGTGTATGTGTGTGTTAGTAATCTGTATTAAACACATACACGCGCTTCACACAGCAAGAGAAGAGAGAGACACATCTCAGGTTGGCGTAGTGATGGAGGTCTGTGACGACAGCTGATAGAATCTGAAGTTCAGACCCTTTCAACACAGACCTCACACACACGTACACATACAGCAGCACTGGGAAATCTTTCCATGTGCTTTTTAAGCACATTCTTTATCCCAGTTTCACTCCGATTAGCCTGCACATTCTTATCAGTCATCCCAGTGCATTGTGGGAGATTCTGCAAAGCTTTCCTTTTAATTAACATAGAGGCTCTAGAAATACTTCTGTCTTAGAAATTAGTTTCTGCTGTTTTTTAAGTCAGTGTTGCTCAGCACAGGTATGTTTTTGTACATGTATTCATGGCATGCCTGATTCAGATCATCTTGTTAGAAAGAGGCTGAGACTGAACTGGGTGTATCAGTTACAGCAGACAGTGCTGCTGTGGTATTTTGGACTTTAAACGTGATGAAAACAAAGTAACCGTGGCTGTGTCTGTTGGTGCTCTTATAAATACCATGATACTGAAGATCATGTATGATGATATTTACATGGAGTTCCAGGGCCTTTATAGAATCATGGTACAACCATCATAAATGCTCAAAAATAAAATGGTAGTTAGTTTATGGAAGTGTACGTTCTGTGTATATATGTAAAATAGTGTAGAACAGTTCAGACACTTCCTCAACATCTTCATGCATTGTAATATTCTTCCTCGCACACACACACATGCACACACACACGTGCACACACACGCACACACACACACAGGAGTATTATTAAGAATCTCGCAGTTTTCAGGGTTTCAGCAGAAATGTCACTGTGTGTTGTAACCTTTACTTGAGCGTGTTATCTGCCTCCACGGCAACTAGCTGGTAAAATGAAGGATGGAGATTTGGGAATGAGATTTGAAAGGTCTCTATCAGCGTCTGGCCCTGAGCTGCACTTCCTTTTACAGTTCAAGAACACAAGAACACGCTTTCACACGCAGCACAGAGAGCTGCACAACATGTGCGTGTAGAACTGAACACGCGAGTGTTACGCGGGGGGGGGGGTGGAGTGTACAGGGATCTGTGTGGCTTTGCTAAGTGCATTTCCTCAGTCAGTGTAAGGAGTGTCTGTAGGAGTGTTTGTTGTTGTTAAAGGAGCATTTAAACGTACAAACCTGACGTCATAGTAATCTAAAACCTGTTAAAGGAGAAATTTAGTGATCAGTCATCAGCTTTTCTTCTCAACATAGTTTCCTCTAGATTTGTCAAACTGTGTTAAGCTCTATATATACAAACCTTTTCTTTTCTCCCCTTCCACATTTTTTATTGCTCTCTTCTCTTGCCAGTCCAGTAAGTGTGCGTCCGAGCCGCTCTTTATAGGTGGAGGGCAGTCGTTTAATCTGGCGACTCGTCTCTTAATGCCTGTTTATAATTGAGACGGTTTCTCTGAACAGGTGATGTCTGTCTAGCATGATGAAATGGGATCTCTCGCTCGCTCAACCACTCGCCTGCTCTCTTCCATTTCTGTCATGATTATATTAGGGACTTTCTCCATTTTGTTTCAGCTGAAGAAAGGAAACCGAATGGGACATGAATGAAGATGGTGTCTGTCAGAGGGAAAGTGCTGCTTAATTTGTTGTTTCCACTTTTACAGCAGATGGATGGAGTGTCGTGTGGCAGGATCTCTGCAGTGCTGTTAGTCTGAGTGAGGAGGCTGGAAATAACAGACTTAACCTGATCAACTCGCTGTGATCTAGATTGACTGCAAATGTCACTACCAGTGTGTAGTAGCGGTTAACCTCTGAGGAGGCCAGATCAGCTGGTTTGGATCAGCTTCTTATCAAGCAACACTCTTGCCTGTATAGAGATCTTAGAGGTGTGGCTGTTTCTTTAGAGATAAGTGTTGTTCCTGATATTACACTTATAGGTCACTCGGTTTGGCATATTGGTTTCTGGTTCTTTAAATCAGCAGCACGTACAGTCGATGTTTGTATAGGTAATAAAGGTTTTGTCATGTCATTAGGCTGTTAAACACTTTTGGGTTTGACAACTTTTCAGTACTTCAGTCCTGATGTCATTTTAAATCAGAGGAAAGACTAAAAGCAGCTCTTCATATGTTCAGCAGCACTTTCAACACTCAACAGTGAGAGATCTTGAGTTAACTTCTTGTCGTATTCAAGTGTGATTTCTTCAGTGCACGTGTGCAGAGCTCTGTGTCTGCAAACAGGTTCGCATTTGATTTTTTGTCCTTCATTGTCTGAAGGTCACGCCATCAGAACAGCTCTCTGAAAATCTGCCGCCCGCCGGTCTTCTCTGCCGTGCTCTCCATCTCTTCTTCTGAGTCTGTTTCTCTTCCTGCCCTTTTTCATCAGTGCTTTTGTTCATTTTACCCCACTGCCCCATGTGCTACCGCTCTAAACTGGAGAAGTCAGAGAAGCACTGTGATTGGCTGCTTTGGGTGGCAGCGTTCACAATCGATTATGCCGCGCCAGTCTCTGGCTAACAGCTTCTGTGTGCCACGCTCGCTTCTTTTATAACGCACAAATTCGTAACCCTTCTGCCCTCCACCACACTCACTCACTCACTCTGCTTCTTTCTGCCCGCTCCACAGCAGACTGTCAGTTCACATCTGACAGAATCACCTGCTTCACTCACACTTTCTGTTGGAGAGAAAAATCACAAACAAGATCTCTTTAACATTTCAGTTGTTCCTACTAGACAGCAATGAAGAAAAAGACTTTTGCTTCAAACTGAACTCCAGATCGATTCTGTTTATTGTTTTAATAAACGTCTGCTGTCATGAATCAGTGGTGCAGGTTGTTGCAGAGAAATACGAGTTTGTACTGTTTCATCTCAGTGTTTAAAACAGTGGTGTATTTTGTCTGACTGGAAGTGTGTTAGCCAGTAGCTATTTTAACAGTTTAGGTAATGCAGCCTTTTGAAATCTTGCCAATAGCTAAAGACTGAATTTAAAGAGTGAAGGTAACCTTTATTTACACACACTTAATTTACCAGCTAATAAATTATTACCAAGCATATTCTCCCCAGTAATGTCCCATCAGGCTTAGCTGCTCTTTCTCGGCTCCAGGGACAGAAATGCCCCTGTGTTTAACAGAAAAGCGTTCTATAAAAATACAGCTTTGTGTTTGAGAGATGTTGTGTTTGATTGTCTTGTGTGTGTGTGTGTGTGTGTTGTTAAGGTAGGTGTGGAGCGAATTTTAGGTAAAATGTTTCTCTTTTTTTTATGTTTCTTCTTTTTTTGATTATTGAAAGGCAGTGAAGCGTTCCCACAGAAGCAGTGAGATGAGCGTCGGACGGTTACGCCCTCGTCTGCCTGGACACAATGTTCTCTCTCTCTCCCTTTTCTCAATTTCACCAAGAGAAACACAGAAGTCAAATGTACCTTTGAATTCTCATCTCGTGTGTGTGTGTGTGTGTGTGTGTGTGTGAACGCTGTAGTACATAGTGGTCCATTTATTGTCAGAGCGTATCAGTCATATTGTGTCTTGTTTATTGTTCAGTAATCATCAGCTCAGATTAATCAGGTCTTTAATTAGGTCTCAGCCTTCACCTCGTATGGTTGGTAAAGGCAGACAGAGTGTGTGTTCCTGTAGCTCAGCTGGTAGAGCAAACGCTGTGGGTTTGATTCTCAGGGGACACAGGTACTGAATTGTAGACCTTGAATGCACTGTAAGTTGCTTTGGATAAAAACCTTCTGGCAACTCCCTAGCAACCACTAGGAAGTCCCTAGCAATGCCCTAGCAACAAATGACAAGAGCTTAACAATGTTCTAGCAAACACGGTTTATGTTTCTGTCTTTCTGGCTTAAATTACAAAGATGTTTGTCTTGTATATTTTTATATATCTGTTGGTAAATGTGTAATGTATTCGTTAAAAATATCCTGAAATCTGACACACACAATTCTAGTTTATACATGTGGACATACAGTATGTTGATGTCTCTAATTCCACTGTTTGTTGAAGACTTTGTGAAGTGTGTGTGACAACATGAAGCAGAGAACATTGTTTTTAACTTTTACAATCTAACATATATATATCCAGTATATTTCTGTAAAGTTGTTGTTTTCATACAGAAATATGTCATAGCTTCATTACGTACAAGAAAACAGAGATTTTAGAAGTATGCTAAATGAGATATGAAATAAATACAGCAGGCTGAGAGATCCATACATGCACATATACATTCTACATGTATTTTCATATATCAGATGTCTGTATGGGATGTTTAGCAGCCTCACCAGTTTGACCATCAGAGAGACAGAATGTGCTTAAGCAGAAAGCGGCGAGCTGTGAGATTTCTCGGGGGGTTTGGGGACGCGACAGGGCTGAAATAGGGCTGAAACAGGGCTGAAATAAGGCTGTTTGTTAGACCTGTTTGTTGTCTTGTTTGATTCTGCTAACTGAAGAATCCCAGGCAAACGGCGGGCGGCCGGACAAGGTCATCAGCAGCAGCAGCACAGACTTTATTAAATGAAGCGTTTAACTCTGTGAAACACTGACTCGACAGCTTTCTGCAGGTCAGCTGCATCAGTCTGAACTCTTTAACGCTCTCAGGCGTTCATCTCAAGCGTGGTTTCTGTTTGTGTCATTTTTATATAATGTATATATTTTATATAAAAGATCAGGACTACTCATCCTACTATAAGTTATGTGGTGTAGTGGTTGAGGACTTGGGCTGGTAGATTGTCGGTTCAAACCCATTTACAGTTCTGTGTAGGTAGGCAGCTCGCTAGGTTTTGGAACGGAGTCTCTGTGTTTAAACTTGAAAATTCAGCAACATCAGATCTTTAAGTCCGTGTTCTCTCTCCGTCTTCTACTGGGTTTCTCACCGTCTGTTTCTCTCTGGCTTGTGGAGAGGTAATCACAGTGTGTCAATGTGCCCTGTTCTAATTGGCCTGTCACCCTCCGTGTGCAGGCAGGAAGGGACGGCCTTTGTGCGGCTGCCATAGCGACCGGCTGAGCTAATGAGAGGGAGAGGCTGTGACTAATGACACTGCTCCGTCCATCTGAGAGCCAGGCAGAGCGAAGCAATATATACGTGCACATATACACATATACGTGCATACAGTACACACTGTGTGTCTTTTGCAGCTTGTCTCTCACATACAAAGCATCACACAAGCACTCACCTATAGCAGATGCATACATGTCACTTACTAAAAACTGCTAAAAGGTATTAGCATGATTTTTGAACATGCTACCATGAAAGTGATACTGTTGTAATGCTGTGGTATTGAGTGCCATTTAAACACCATGACATGGATATAGTAAGCAACCATGGTGTATATCAAAACAGCATACAGTTAGCATGTTTTTAGACAACACCATGATGGTGATATTAATGAACGGTATTATTCTGAGTGTTTTGGTGTTCTGTGTTTGTTGGATATGTTTAACATGATGTTGTGAAGTGAGAGATGTTTTGTTAGGAGGTTAATTTAACTATAATTTAGCTATAGACACGGTGACACCTTGAACAGTCATTAATTTAACCAAAGGTGTGAGTTTGAGGCGGGACTGTCTGTTCCTCTGACGAATAGCAGCGGGGGGGAGTGTTCATTATTTTTGCAATTCCATTTGGTGACTCTAGTGCCACAGTAATTGTACATTTCACCTTTGAAATTGCTGATAAAATAATAGCAGGTTATTATGGAGAGAGGGTCACAGGTCAGGCTGGGTCAGGTCTCACTGTCTGTCTCTCTTTCACACACACCTGTCGCTCTGAATTATGGATAGACCCACATCATTTTCTGGCAGTGATATATTTCTGAACTGGCTAGGTGTGGCTCCATTTCCACACAATTAAACTCATTCCCTTTTAATTACGGTCTCAGTTTGATACCAAACGCTCCACAAACGTCGGGCAAATCAAAGCAGAGATTAATATGCTTGGAAAGCCACAGTCAGAGTGGAGATGGTGATCGGATGCTCCTCTGAAACCTCACAATCTTGTCTCGAGCTTTCAGGCGCTTATACTGACTGATAACGAGTTTTTCTGGAGAACAGATAAATATTTATGATGTTTAGTGCAGTGGTCCGTTGATTTGAGTGTTTCAGTGAATGATCACAAAGGAGTTACAAAACTCTTAAATTAAGTAGGTAAATTTAACATGCATGTGATGTAATCACACTAGAGTGTAATCAATAAACCCAACTACACCACTACTTAATAATAATGAACAATACTTAATAATGATGATTAATAATGTGCCGTATATTGTAGTGCCTCTCAGTTCATGGTAATTTGAATGCATTTTAGTGTTTGATTTTAAGAATAAGTGATTGTCAACAGTTGCTTATCCATATTATGAATTTAATTATTTATTGACCATCACAGAACCCCTGACCCAGATAAAGTCACTAACTCACCTCTTCTTGTGAATGATTGTTTTATTGATGAGGATTATATATTATAGTTGTATTTTTGTCTAAGTTACTAAAGCATTTGAGGACGCTTTTAGACCCCCCCTGTGTTTTGTGCTCAGGGGAGTGGTAACCATGGTGAGAGAGCGTTGTCGCCATGACAGTGTGTCACCTGACCACGGTTGACAGTTTCAGTCAGTGTGTGACAAATTACCTGTCATTAGACCTTCAGCACCAAACAATACAGCGTCTGCCATGACATCAGTCAGCTAACAAACACACAAATCCATTGGCGATCCCTGCATATGATCCAGAGAGAGGCTGTTAGGAAGAGTCGTCTCATTTGTCCACACACACACACACACAGCAGGCTAATCACTGTTGTTTCACCACTAGCGTGATTGTTTTTGTCTTTTGGAAAGCATGGGACTAATGCCTCATGTTTTCCTCACATTTCAGATAGGCTGGAAATGGTTAGGTTTTCATGAGCGTTCAGATATCCCCATGATTTAAAATGATGTAGCACATCATCCTCGTTTCCTGCCCATGTAGCCTTTGCAAAATCGATATCAACTGCAGCAATCCACTGTGTGTTTAATGATGTGTAAAGTCGTCACTGCTTGTAGACGCTTGTGTTTTTTTACTTGTGAATTACGGTTTGTGGGTTCGACCTCTTGTGTGTGACAGTTTATTGTGTCTTTTGACCTTCGAAAAACATCTGTCAAACCCGATCCAACACATTCTTTACAGCATCGATGAGAGCATCATGAGCGTCATCAGTAACGGCAGGTTGTGTTGAGATTTCTGTCACCGTTTATGAATTATCTTTTGTAGTTAATGTTAAAAGTGTAAAGTGGACACTAATGTCAAATGTTAGTGTAAGTGTATTTTGTCACGGTTGCTAGGCGATGTGGTTCTAATGGGATGTGTAGAGGAAGAATTTACTGGAATGGATTTTGTGCAGTGAATTGGGGTGAGCGTACGTGTGGCCTGCTGTTGAGTGAGTGCATTATACAGTGTCCAACAGTCAATTTACTCCTGGAAATACACTTAACAGTGTATAGAACCACACAGACACCCTCACTGGGGTAGGACACGGTCCTTGGGTATATTTCCCAGTTTTGTGCAGTGTTCATATAACAGTCAGATTCAGTTTGAGGTATCACATTGCCCTGCTGTGTTTGTGCAGCCACACGCTCATTATCATAACACACTCACTCGCACATTAAACAGTTTCTGTGCTCTGCAATTCCACAAACTGCTGCTAGAATCAAATACTGTTTGACTTCCAGTGTGTGTTTTGCTTAACATGGAAGCGTTTAGAAATAGAAAAGAAATAGAGGCGGAATTAATTTGTATTCTACTTCTACTTGGGGAAAAAAAAAAAAAACCTCTCTTATACTGTGTTGGAAAACCTGAGCCCTGTGTATAGCACTTATTCACTGTTGTCCCTTATTGTAATCGAAGTTGCTTCCTGTCCTGATTTGTAAGTCGCTTTGGATAAAAGCGTCAGCTAAATGACTAAATGTAAATGTAAATGTATTAAAGCTGCTGTGTGTCATTTCTGTGGTATTCATGCCACCAAATAAAATCACAAAAATAAGTAAAAAAAAAAAAAGTTTTTTGCCTTTTCTGGAAAAACTTTTAGTGTTTTTCTATGCAAAATGTCCAAACCTATTCTGTGGTGTTGTGAGGAGTATTTTGGTGCTTTGTCCATTACGTGTCGTCCATTAAACACACCTCCATCCATCTGCTCTGGTTGCACTCATCTTCTGGCTAAGCGCACTCGTGTTCCTCTTTAATGCGATCTGCTTGGTATGAAAAATTCATTGTCATCTCTTTGGCCTCAGATCATCAAGGTGTTCAGTCCCGGTCATGAGCTGCTTCTCTCCGGCGGCTGGCCGACCAGCTGCTGGAAATTAGACAGCAGATTGAGTTACTTAAAGCAGCCAGTGCGCGAGCGCCGCTGATGGCTGTTACCCTGCGGGGCCAGCCACACACATAGCTTTGAATTTGTTTGTCTGTTTGTGTTTGTTTCTGTTTCATTTTGACCTTAAACTCTGCAACAGCTGTCTCCATTATACCAGCATGAAGGTGTCCGAGGTCAGTGCCATTTAGTCATACTTTCAATGTTCTCACAATGTCACACAAAAACGCATTTTGTTGTTCCTAACATAATTATTCATTAAAATGTATTTATTTATTCATTTATTTAATCAATTTTATACATTTATTATTCAATTGATTTGAATTGAATAATAAAAAAATCACAAATTACGTTTTATTTGCATTGCTTCTACGATTTGCTCTGCTGTTTTGATGTGAACTAACACCATTGCAGGAGTTACTGTAGCTAAAGGTGTTCTGTTGTAAATGGGGGGGAATTTTGAAGTTTGACATACAGCCGGTGTCATATTAAAATCTGACTCCCCGTGTAATTACAACCCTCCTGTTTCTCCCTGCTGTGGTCTGGATTAGGATTAAGTGTGGGGGCAGGTTTTTAGAGATAAAGACCAATCAGGTAGCAGTTTCTCAGTGTATGAACCAATCAGAAGTGGGGGACAACACTACAACACCAGCAAAGATTAAATTTGATGGTAAAGGATTTGAAAATAATATCTTGCAGTAAATCTAAACAAACAAAGCCTTGTAGCGTCTGCACAACACTGTAAATGATAAATGATATTACGTCAGGTCAAGTGACATCACAGTTTAAAAGATGAATAAGTGCTGAATACAGTTTGATTGACAGCTGCTGGTCTGTTAAAGGGGAAGGGGCTCTTTAATTGATTTCTACAGCACAAGTTCTCTTGTTTTGACACGGCAGCAGTAATGTGTTTTGTAAGCATATTTTACAGCCATCGATCAGGGGCATAATCTGCACAGACAGGGTTGCTTGTTCTAAAGCTTTTTATTTTTGCACTTTTCTTTGATTTGTTGGAGGCAGATGTGAATTTAAAATGATGTGAGACTGCAACACAGAGCCAGGCAGATGAAATTATAGCGAGTAAAAAAGGTACCAGAATGCTATGAGTAACAATTTAAACTAGATGAATCGCTTCTGAAGGAGCATGAGTGCTGCTTGTGCATCTAACAGTTACCACCACTTACTAGCTGTTACTAGGGTGTTGCTAGATGGTTGTTACTGGTCCAGGTCAAAAGAGTGTTTATGATATTCTTGTTGCTAGATATTGTTTTATCCTTCATTTAGTAAAATAGGTTTTTGCCTGTTTTTCATCTGTCAGGGAAAATCAAAGTCTGAACTTCATTTGAGGCGTCATTTATATCTGTTAGTTTAAGATCTAACAGTTTAATATGTTATGGGTATTAGTCAATATTAGTCTTCATTTAATAGTTTTCCTGGAAACATTTTAAAGCAACTAACAGTCAATGGCTTTTTTTTCACACTGTACTCTCAAAATACACTCTCTCTCTCTCTCTCTCTCTCTCTCTTTCTCTTGCGTCCTCTCTCGGTCTCTCTCGCTCTGATAGTGGCACATGTATAATTGCATTGTGCAACAGTGCGCACCTTAGAGGAAATAATTGCCATCATAAAAAGAGCAATTACTAAAGCTGGCACTGAGAAGCTGTGGATTTTAATGTGTCTGCATGGTGACAGCGGCTCATACAAATCTGTTTGTTTATTTGTCTGAGTTACAGCGTTGACAGAGATGCAAAAAAAAGGCCCTTCAAGTCACGGCAAGCAGATGTAGAAAATCAAACCAAACGTTTCAGGATGTGCTGTGATAGCCTACATTCACTCTGCGCTCTGTGTTTTACTCGTAGTCATAAAGATTTTATTCCAGCGTCAAAAATAGAACTCAAGGCACAATGGGTAATATCCATTCATAATGAGTCGAGGTCGTTCAATTCATCTACTGAAGATTCTACAAATTGGATCTCATTGTCAGAGAGTTTTCATCTTAAAAAGCCCGGCTCGTAATAAAGACTCATTTAGGAATATGAATGCACGAGTGGATGGTTGCAGTCATTTGCATCTGAAACAGAATATGTGACACAAGCAAATGAAAAGATGCGGTAGGAGCGCGTCCAGAGTTCTCGCACTCGCTTCCGGTCAGTCAAGTGTTCTGGAGACGATCTGACTGTCAGAAAATGAATCACAATCTGCTGGCTGTCTCCATCTGAGAACTGATCATCAATCACGAGGTTCTCCGCGTTACGACGGCTGGAATGTGATGCGCGATTGACGAGAAAATTCTCTTTTGAGAGAGAGAAATGAAAAACTGATTGATGGTAAGAGGCGGTCATTAAAGGTCATTAAAGGTCATTGTCTGAAATGTTCTCGTGGAGTAAACGAAAGACAATAGACTGACGAGCTCTGCGTTTCTTTATTAAACTGTGACAGGAGGAGCACACACTATGTTTTACAGTCTGATATCACAGAGATGGAAGATCTTGCCTCATTAGGGTGCTTGCGTCTCGAATAGCAGCAGACTAACAACTTAAGAGCACTTCAGCAACTCCAAAGCAACGCCCCGACAACCACCTTGACTTTGTAGCAGTGTGTTTTGTACAGCAAGTGCCTCTCAGAGTTACTTCAGGAAATGGTAGTCTAGTTGTTAATAATATTTGCAGTGTTTTAGTGTTATCTATATATATAGTATGTTATCAATCTATATAGAATAGAATAGAATATATATTCTGCGTATATAATAATAATGTTAACTTCATGAAGTGCTGTTTATTCACAAATTATTAATATTCATAATAGTTTCATTATCATATCAATTATTTCATTTTCATTTCATAATTTTCATTATAATAATTACATTTCATCTTTTATCATGTAGCTGTAATCATGTGACTCTCTTATAAAGGGGTTTGTGGTCTTTAGACGATCGTGAATGATGTGATGATGTCACTGTAAATGTAAAGCCTCTGTGATAGATATATATATATCTATATATGATGTGACTCTAGTAACAGTTTGTACTGTACACCATCAGTAATTGTGTCATCACATCTTCTGTGAGCTCATTGGTTGTGTTGACGATCAGAAGCAGATTGTTATTGTGGAACAGCTTAACGAGATCCGTCACCTCCTGTCTGTTCATCACACTGATTGATTAGCTCAATTACTGAGCTTCCATCATCAGTTTACTGCCGACAGGCGCTCAGACAGCAGCATTTACCAGTGCTTAGATTATATAGTATTTATTAGTAGAATGATACTTTATTGGCCATCTTCACTCCTGCAATGCATGCTGGGTAATCCTTTATGTTGTCACTGATATTGCTACATTTTAAAGACATGATTTTATGGTAATGATAGAGCATCTTGTTTGGATAATCCATGTGTTTTATGTTTTGGATGAAAAGATCTAATTTACATGCCTAGAATCCAGTGGGATCGTACAACAAACAGTTCATGAGAGGTTTTGAGATATTAAATCTGTACTATCAGAAAAATACACACATCACATTTAACTAGATAAACCAGCAAGACATGAGGGTCCAAACGGCTCTTTCTGTCAGGCAGAGATCCTTTACACACCTGCTTGTGCATGAAGCAGAGAGCCAGTGTCACACATTAAAGAAATGGCCTGTTCTTTTATGACCGTGTAACATCATACCTCCACACATCAATATGTCACACAGCACTAGTCATTCAGAGGTTTCTGCAATGTGACAGGTGGTTGTTTTCTTGAAGCAAACAGGTTCAGTAAACACTGAGAGGTTAAACATTTCCTGAACACTACAATCATATGTCTTTGTGTAGAATGTCTGTGCAGTGTGTCTGTGCAGTGTGTCTGTGCAGTGTGTCTGTGCAGTGTGTCTGTGTAGTGTGTCTGTGCAGTGTGTCTGTGCAGTGTGTCTGTGTAGTGTGTCTGTGCAGTGTGTCTGTGTAGTGTTTTCTCTACACATAACATTTACTGTCTCAGACGTTTTCTGAGGTTCCTCATTTCAGAGTTTCTGATTTCTGACTGTATTTCTGACGAGTCGACAGCTTTAATGGCCAGCTTGATGTTTGGAACCTAAACATGAGTGTTAAAGATAATGTGTTTGTATTGAATGTTTGTAAAAGTGGATTGACTGTTTTATTCTTTTGCAGATAAACAGTCTTGGGCATATGGCGAGTGTGTTTTCCAGCGTTATTTTGTGTGCTGTGCATTCTCAGGCTTATATCTGTGTTTTCTGCTATTTTTCTGAGCGATTTGTTCTTAAAGGGATGAAACAGATGCAAAAGTAGCACTTTACTGCTCTCATCCTGTAACAAAAGATCAAATAAGATCAAGTTGTGATTGAGATGAGTTTAACCTTGACGCCTCGTGCTCACTGCTCTGTGCATACTAAACAAACAACATCTGAATGTGTTTGAACACATTGTGTGTTAGTGTGCGAGAATGTGTGTGTCAGTGTGCGAGAATGTGTGTGTCAGTGTGCGAGAGTACGTGTGTCAGTGTGCGAGAGTGCGTGTGTCAGTGTGCGAGAGTGCGTGTGTCAGTGTGCGAGAGTGCGTGTGTCAGTGTGCGAGAGTGCGTGTGTCAGTGTGCGTGTGT